>JAPYZM010004024.1:0-14750 GCA_030522845.1 Psyttalia concolor
CTTCTATCTCTACCAACTTCTCCACCGGACCCCAGTCTCTACCCACTGTAGGGAGATTTATCTCCAATACGCAGAACCCAGAGTACAATCCTCAACATAAGGTCATTGAAACACCTGCCCAGGTCATTTACTTGTTTACTTTATTGTGGGGCAGTCAATAGATCATCTGCAATGGAGAATTGTTGATCAAGACGATCGCCCTGTAAATTTCCGTGGTGAAGTCATCACAATACGACTACATATAAGAGCTAATTAAAAAATGGGTATTGTGTTTGAGAGGAAAATCGCTGGCAGGTATAAAATTGAGGAATCATGCCGGCAAGTGGACAGTCATATAAGTCCTAGAGAGTACACTCGACAACCTTATTGATAGATTAGAAGTGATGTTATAGGTCCGGAATTTACCGCGTAGTATGAGTTGACATTCTAACACACCCTTTCAATGAATACCCAATTGTTCAATTTATTGCGTGTAGCCAACACGCCAATACGGGCCTGTCCGTAGCCTTATACAGTCCAACTGCCACGTTAGCCACCAGAGAGACTCCCTGGACTACTCGCGCCAAGCGCCCACTGCCTCGAAATCTTACTCGCGCCTTGCTTCCTAGTCTGGCTATTTTGGACGGGATCCCGGAGGGACCAGTCCTCTCACCTGGCTATGTTGGTAACTAGTCTACTTCGACGTAGCCTATAGAATCGCCCAGTTGGACGGCCTATACGTCGGCCACCATTCCCCTAGCACATGCTGGGCGAATTCTAAAGTACCGAAACTCTATTAACGTCCTCTAGACCAGGCCTCGGCAAACTCTGCGCGGTACGGAGCAGCCTCATAAAATTCAATTATGAAAGTTATAAATGTTATTGCCTTCCCAATTATGAGGGCATTAGTGAGATTTTAGTACGATGAGCAGTGGGGGTAACAGAGGCAGACTAGTGGGGAGCACGTAGAGCACCCTGCGTAGTCAATGTTAAAAATAATATTCCTCAAAACTTCAAAAATTGTGTTGTTTAAATAAGGAAAATTTTCTTCATTTAAAAAAGCTATAAAAATTCATCACCTTGACTTTTTCACTTTCATTATTTTCAAGTCTATCGTCCCAACAAATTAGACACCCATCAAATTGGAAAAAACAAGCGGGCCAGAAGCCTCGAACTGCAGCCAGAACGAACCGCAATTCCAACCCGAGACATCGCCACAGGAGATCCAGCCACTCTGAAATGACACCAGCGTCATCAGAGGCATCCAGCAGTCAAGAGTTAAGGAAATAGGGGTAAGGATTTCTGCGGGGAGCCTCAAAAATTTACTCACTAATTGGGAATCCATTTCCGCTGATTCCTTTCTCTTGGAATGGGTGAAGCGTTACAAAATCCCTTTTAGTAATATTCCTTTCCGAACATCAGTTCGTCCAATACCGAAACTCTCTGAACTAGAGGGCGCTGTCCTAAGGTCGGAACTGGATGGAATAAGGACCATTGGGGCGATAAAATCCTGCCTACCATGCCGCGGCCAATTTGTATCATCATACTTCTTGATTGATAAAGGAAATGGCAAGAAAAGAGTTATTCTTAACCTTAAATAGCTAAATAAATTGATCAAGTCTCCCCACTTCAAGCTGGAGAAAATGAGAACAGTTCTAAAGCTCATTTCTCGTGGAGCTTTCATGTCCAAAATAGATCTCAAAGATACATATTTTTCACTCCCAATACATCCAGAATATAGAAAATTCCTTCGTTTTTGCGTGGGAGACAATTTATTTGAGTTCACATGCCTACCTTTTAGCCTCTCGACTAGTCCTCACGTTTTGAACAAAGCTTATGAAACCTGTCATGGGTTATCTTCATTCTAGAGGTTTCATTTCATCAATCTACCTGGATGACAATCTGCGCATTGCCTCCTCACCTGAGGAGTGTGGACAAAATGCAAGGAAACGGTAAAATTATTATCCCGTTTGGGGTTTCTCATTAAGGAAGAAAAGAGCTGTCTCATTCCCTCCAACCGTTGCGAATATCTGGTTTTCATCGTCGATACTAACACGTTCACAGTAGAGATACCTGAGGGTAAAAGACGCGCGATTAAAGACTTAATCTGTCAATTACAACCCGGGACAAACTGCTCCATTAGAGTTTTTTCTCGTCTTATAAGCTCCTCAATTTCGGTATGTCCAGCGGCTGCTTATGGTATGCTATATACCAGGGCTCGGCAAACTTTGCGGGGTATGGAGCAACCTCATAAATCTCAATTAGTGAAGTAATAAATTTTATGGCCCTCCCAATTATCAGGGCACTAGTAAGATTCTAGTACAATGAGGAGTGGGGGCAACAAAGACAAACTAGTGGGGAGCACGTAGAGCACCCTAGGTTGTTAATGTTAAAAAAAATAATCCTCATTACTTTAAAAATTGTCCGTTTTTTAAATAAAGCAAATTTTCTTCATTTAAAAAAGCTATGGAAATTCATCAGCTTGACTTTTTCACTTCAATCATTTTCAAGTCAATTTTCCCAACAAGTTAGCCTGTTGGAAATTCAGCGATTTCTAACGGCAACAACCAAAGACAGACACATTTACACAAACATTCACTCGACCGCCTCGCATGACTCGCTGGGCAAGTTCCAGCTCTAAACCTGCACATTCACGCTTGGCGGCAGCACTTTCTGGACTACTCTGCATCTCCCACTGGTCATCACACCTGCGCAACTCATTTTGACGCTAGATATTAATGAATTGCGCAACTCTCTAAACTCGTGCATACGCACTGGCTTTCTACCTTGCCACCTGTAGCTTTTCATGCAAATTTCCTTCTCCTCGTGCTAACGGTTGTCAAGTGTGCATCGTGATAATTCTTGCTCTAAAATTCTGTCAGCTCTTTTTCTAATTATCATCAGATTTTTTAATCTAGTGCTCTCGATTAAAGTTCCGCTTATTTATCTGCTCAGCTCCCTGATCAGCTCATCTTTTTGTTTAACTCATACAAAACAACGGACAAACTAAATTATACATTAATTGGACAACACAGTTAACCGCGTGGTGACAATAAAAGACCAAAGTGAATTTTTGAGAACATCTCTTGTGTGGGAAGTGCTTTTTTTTCAATTAATTCTCCGGTCTTTCCCCTTAATTATCGTCCGCTCATCCCTCTCGACCACAACCAGATCCGGCTCATTAACCTTCGACGGTTAATTAACATTTTTGTCCTTCGAGCCGGATCGGCGAGGGGGAAAATTGTACTTCCATCGTGGCACTCAGCGGTTGGTGACTCTCGTGACGTCAAACGCGTCATCGACCCTGAGGAACACGCCAACTCGCCCCACCACTCGCAGCCAGGCCCGTAGCGCTGCAGCCTAGGTGCCCCGCTAACGTCAGCTCGCCGTCCAGTTCCGCACCTATTCACCTGAGGCCCGCTCTGCCGATTTTTCGCCGTTCTGGGCCGGGTTTTCTCACCGGAGGGCCTGCTTCAGGATTATCACAAGCCGAGGCTGCCGTCACCATTCTCTGTGCCCTGCTCTTCTACAATACAGTCTGCTCAGATAAGTAGAGCATAAACAAGGAATCTGCTTATTTTACTCCGTTTTCTTCTTGGTTTCGCTCAATACCTTTTTACACCGATCAACTCGAGCTCATTTCGTTTTTATAATTACGTCGATTGAAGTGACAATCAACCTCAACATCTCACGTGCTGCCTTTATTGAGCGCACTTACGCCGAAGTTTCAGCTGAAGGGGCGAAACAGCTCGGGCTTTCCAGTCTTCAGTCCAGACTGGAAATGCTCAATAATTACTGGGGGAAATTCGAGGCTACACACGAAAAATTGATTTCGGTAAGCGGCAAGGTTGACATCCAGACCGTCTCTTATTTTAGAGAAAATCAGTTCGACACCACTTTTTCTTACTTTACTAACGTCACCGCGTGCTTACATCAGCTTATTGAGAAAAAGGGTGTCTGGTCCAGCTCGCGTTGCTCCACCCTGCCGAATCTGGAGCAATACTTCACCTCCAGTCGCTATGTCCCTGAAATCGCGTTGCCGAAGTTCTCCGGGCATTACTCCCAATGGCGGTCTTTCAAGGACCTTTTCTCGGCCGTCATTGGATCAAACACTTCTCTTTCTAACGTCGAGAGGATATACTTCTGGCCCTCAAGTCTTACCGGAGAGGCCGCTCACATCATCGCTAACATGCCGCTTTCCAATGATTCTTTCGCGTCAGCTTGGGATTTGCTCCTTTCTCGTTACAAGAACAAGCGTCTGCTCGTGTCGGCTCACCTCGAACAGCTCTTAAATCCTCCGGCAATGGCGGCTCACAACGCGAAGGAACTGAACCCTGCTATCCGTCGTATCTGAGGCTCGCAACGCACTCGAAGCGCTCGAGTCTCATGTAGGTCATTGGGACCAGGTCATCGTCTACACGGTGACTAATCGGCTCAGCTCAAAACTCCGTAAAGCGTGGGAAGTTAAGGTTGACTCATCTAACGACTATCCCACCTTCACGGACTTGAGAGACTTTCCCGTCGGTAGGGCGCGCCCCATGGAAAGTATGGAGATCAACTCCCAGCCGCACGCTCCTCCGTCTTCCGGCTCACCGTCAGCTCAGCAGGCGAGTTCAGGGAGGAATATTCATGCTCAGGGGCGTAGCTCAGGGTCGGCTCGCGCTTACAACACGGTCACTTCATCCGCTCAGACCGCTCAATCAGTTCGTCCAGCTCAGGTCACTTCCCAATCGTCCAAGGTCACCTATCCTTGCTCGATGTGTGGCAGTGACCATTATCTGGCGTCATGCAGCGCATTCAAGCGGCTGACCCTGGAAGGTCGGAGGGCGGTGGTGGAGAAACACCGTCTCCGTTTTAACTGGCTCGGTCGGCACTCGGTGCGAGACTGTCGTTCTCCCCTGAACTGCCAGCTCTGTGGCAACCACCACCACTCTTGCTTCACCCAACATCCTCAGGAGCGCAAGCTGCGCAGCCAAATCGGCCAGCTCAGGAGCAGCTATAACAACGGCAACGACTAGCTCAAGAACCACAGCCCTCAACGTCAGCCGAAGCAGTCAAGTCTAGTCAATGAAGTTGTGAAGCTCAGGATGCCGTCTCATGCTCAGCTCATTGAAGAAGTTCTGCTCCAGATTACCGCCCTGGTGTCCTTTTGGCCACCGTTCTCGCTCAGCTCGCCCAGCCAAATCGCCTAGTTCATCAGGTTCGACTACTCATCGACCCAGGGTCGGAAATCTCCATCATCTCCGAGCAGCTCGTGCGTCAACTCCGATTGTCGTTACTCAAGACCTCTCTCCGAATCTCAGGAATCGGGGAAACGGCATCTGAGGAAGCGTTAGGTAAGGTGCAACTCACACCACAGTCCACTTACTCTCAATTCCAGCTCAGAGTACTTGCCTACGCTCTTGGACGGCTCACAACTTCATTGCTAACCTTCACTTCAGAACAGCTCACCTGGGATCATCTTCAAGGTCTTCAGCTCGCTGATCCCAGTTACCTCAAGCCAGCACCCATCGACATCTCACTTGGTGCTGACGTCTATGGCCAGCTCGTTCAACTGGAAGCGCGCTCCATCAGTCCTCACGCACGATCTGCTCAGCTCACGCACTTCGGTTGGATCGTCCTTGGACCTACAGAGAATCCAAGTCCAGGTCAGATTCTGACGGCGCATGTAGCGTTCTCCAACGACGAACTTAACGACCTGCTCACTCGGTTCTGGGTTCAGGTGGGAGATTTCTGGAGCTCCAGAAGCACAGCTCACGGATGAAGAGGCTCAGTGCGAAGAGCAGTTCAGACGTACTCACTCTCGTGACAGCTCAAGCTGCTACATAGTCAGGATACCACTCAAGGCACCAGTAGACCAGCTCGGTGACTCAAGGTCATCTGCGCTTGCTTGCCTGCATCGTCTGCTCAGGAAATTATCCCGTGAAGAAACCTCCAACCAGCTCTACTCAGCTTTTCTCAAAGAATACGAGGACCTGGACCACATGCGTCCAGCTTTAGGTCAACTCAACACGACTGCTCAGGTACACCTCACAGGTGTACCTGAAGGTGTTCGACGGCCGGGATGACCTTGGCACATGAAACCTCGGTTTCAGGAGGGTTGAGGGTCTCAAACAGCTCGACTCTGCTCTGCTCACTCTCTCCGGACAGCACTTCCACAGGGACTCGCACAATGGAGGATTCGCACACCAAGATCTTGGGGGCTCAGGGCATCCAGGCACGGATCACTTTACGTTCTCGACAGCTCAGCCAGAAACCAGCTCAATCACGAAGAGAGTCATCCTTTCTAAGACAGCTCAACTCTTCGATCCACTCGGATTTCTAGCTCCAGTGGTAGTACGAGCCAAGATCTTGCTCCAATCGCTCTATATTGAGAAACTCGGATGGGGCGATCCACTTTCCCCGACAACTGCTCAACATTGGCGGAAATTCTGGACTGAAATCTCACAGTTGTCGAAGGTCACCATCCCAAGCCGGCTTAGACTGCTCAAGAATTCCGTGGTGGAGATCCACGGATTCTCAGACGCCTCTCAGGTAGCGATGTCAGCCGTAGTATATCTCAAGGTTTTTAACGACAGTGAACCTCCTCGCATCACACTGGTCTGCTCCAAGACCAAGGTTGCTCCGCTCAAACGGCTGACTATCCCACGCCTTGAACTCACTGCAGCTCTTCTCCTTGCCAAACTCATCAGCTACGTCAAGGACCAGCTCAATCTCATGGACGCCCCCACCTATCTCTGGACCAAGTCATCGGTAACACTCACTTGCATCAGCTCACACTCTTCGAGGTGGACGGAGTTCGTGAAGAACCGTTTCTCGCTCATCCAGGAGCTCACTTCACAAGCACACTGCAGATTGCTGCCAGGCAAGGAGAACCCAGCTGACTGTGCATCCCGAGGTGTCGCAGCCCCTCAACTGACAGCTCACAAGCTCTGGTGGACAGGGCCACCATGGCTTAATGGAAATGAGACGGCCTGGCCAGCTCACGTGCTCCAAAGAGACCTCGAAGCAAGCGCTGAAGAAAGACCAGGAATTCTTCTTCATATGACTGCTCAACCGATTTCTCTCTGGGGTCTCGTCGACAGATTCTCCTCTTTTAATCGACTGCTCAGGGTTACTGCAATCTGTCGAAGGTTCCTCGCTCGGCTCAGAAACACAACTCAGTCGTCTCTCTACTATATACTAACCCTTGGCGACATTGAAGAAGCCCTGATTTTCTGGATCAAGCTCACACATGCAGCTCACTTCAGGAACGAACTCAAGACGTTCTCACAGGGTGAGAACTTTACCAAATCTCACCCTCTCACCAAGCTCACGCCCTTCATTGATCGCCAAGGGGTACTCAGAGTCGGAAGGAGGCTACGATTTGCTCAGCTCAACCCAAAGAGTAAAAATCAGGTAATACTTCCAAGGGATTTTCAACTGGCCCAGCTACTCATCAGGCAAGCTCACCTCCAAACCCTTCATGCAGGCACATCTCACGCTCAGGCAGCTCAGGAGAAGCTACTGGATTCTTGACGGACGCTCACCAGTACGTTCCTTCATACTCAAGTGCGTAGCCTATACTCGTCAACGCGGGGTACGCGCTCAACAGCTCATGGGCCAGCTGCCACTAGCCAGACTCACCCCCTCCCGGGCCTTTCTCAACACTGGTGTCGACTACGCTGGCCCAGTTTCTCTCAGGTCATGGAAAGGAAGGGGCCACAAATCTTACAAGGGCTGCTTGGCCAGCTTCGTCTGCATGACCACCTCGGCAGTTCACCTCGAGGTCGTGGCATACTACTCCTCGGAAGGATTCATCGCAGCATATCGTCGCTTTACGAGTCGTCGTCGGATATGCAAGTCCTTGCTCAGCGGTTGCGGAACTAACTTCCTTGGCGCTGACAAGGAACTCAGGAAGCTTTTCCAGCAGGAATCGTCAGAATCACGTCAGCTCGCCCAGCTCCTGCTCAACGATGGAACGCAGTGGTCCTTCAACCCTCCAGGGGTACCACATTTCTGAGGGAAATGGGAAGCTGCGGTAAAGTCGGTGAAGTTCCATCTCACTCGCCCTATCGGCGAAGCGCTGCTCACTTTCGAGGAACTCACCACTTTACTCGCACAGGTAGAAGCTGTGCTCAACTCTCGGCCGCTAGAACCGCTCACTGACGACCCTGATGACTGCTCAGCTCTGACTCCAGAACACTTCCTCATGGGTCAGGCACCCAGGACTCTCCCGGAACCCTCTCTCGAACAACTCAACGTCTCACGACTCACGAGATGGCATTCAGCTCATTCAGCTCAGCCAACAAAAACTTCAAGGGTTCTTGAAGCGGTGGTCTACTGGTTATCTTCAACGTCTTCAGTCGATATCCAAGTGGCACTACCCGACTAATCAGATCGAGGTTGGCTCACTGGTTCTGCTCTCTGACGAGAGGTTCCCACCAAGCAAGTGGCCCCTCGCTCATGTGACCACTCTACACCCACCAAGCTCAAACGACGCTTACGCGACCTATCGCCAAGCTCGTACTCCTGCCAGTCTCATCTGCATCAGAGTAGAACCAGGTCAACTTATCGGCTCATCAGTCCCGGACTACGTCAAGTTGGGAGGATTTACGGCCCGAACAGACCGACGAGGTTCAGGATGATGATGGCGGTACCTTGGCCGGGCGGAATTTACGTCTCCCATGTACCAAGATGTGGCCATAATTAGCTAGCAGTACCGCTCAAGGATCAGCTCAGTTCAAGGGTCATGTAATAAGACCGCTCATCTTGAATTTGTTGATCTCTGTTTTCTGTTACAGCTCGCTCATGGAATCTAACCATCAACTCAAAACTCGTTGCTGACCGTGGGGGAGAATGCTGGAAAATCAGCGATTTCCAACGGCAACAACCAAACACAGATACATTTACACAAACATCCACTCGGCCGCCTCGCTAAACTCGTGCATGCGCACTGGCTCTCTTCCTTGCCACCTGTAGCTTTTCATGCAAATCTCCTTCTTCTCGTGTTAACGGTTATCAAGTGTGCATCGTGATAATCCTTGCTCTAAAATCCTGTCAGCTCTTTTTCTAATTATCATCAGATTTTCTAAGCTAGTGCTCTTGATTAAAGTTCCGCTCATTTATCTGCTCAGCTCATCTTTTTGTTTAACTCACAAAAAACAACGGACAAAATAAATTATACATTAATTGGACAACACAGTTAACCGCGTGGTGACAATAAAAGACCAAAGTGAATTTTTGAGAACATCTCGTGTGCGGAAAGTGTGTTTTTTTTTCAATTAATCCTCCGGCCTTTCTCCAACATTATCGTCCGCTCATCTCTCTCGACCACAACCAGATCCGGCTCATTAACCTTCGACGGTTAATTAACATAGCCACTCATCAATTGGAAAAGCCCCCAATGCATAATCGGAACTGGCTGAGCTATGTTTTGTGCACAAATTCCATGTCAATTAAGAATAATTATAATATTGAGAATAATTACTTTGCTTATCTGCGATTATCGCCCATTTATTTTCTCGAATTCCCTTATATTTTCTATTCTTCCTTCCCCATCCTTAACATTCCTTCCCACTCCTGACAGAATACGCTTACCACCTTTCCGTGCTTTCTATTGAACAGCATTACTAAATGTTGGCCAAGAGTAGGCAAAAATAATATAATATACAGTTTGTCATTTTACGTATATAATATCATTAAGAGAATATTTGAATCTACCTGATGAAATGTCGTTGTTCTAGAATTTCTATAAAAATTTCGAGTTAAGAAGAGTGTTTTGACGTTTGTATAGTCATTATAAAATAATTACAGTTTAATAATTACGACAAAAATTCAATCGAAGTGCTTTGACAAAATGTGAGATTTTCTTATCAGATATTTTTTTAATAGAGTAATTTATTTTTAAAAAAGCACGCACTAAATAACTTTTGAAGTTTTGAGGTTTGTCATTTTTAACATTATTCAGTTGGGGCGCTCTCTGTTCTAGGCTCCCCACTATCTGACTCTGCTACCTCCACTCCGCATCGTACTCGTGCCCTGATAATTGGGGGGGGGGGGGGGGGCCCCCCAAAAATTTATTACTTTTCTTTTCAAACCATTGAAAGCCCCTAATTGGGGGGGGAAGCGTGTTTTCCCCCCAAAGACCTTGAAAAGGTGAAGCAATCTAGCTTAGTTCTGAATGATGGAGACTTTGAGGGCAGGATGATAATTCCTGGTTCTCTCCAGTCAGACCTTGAATGGTGGAATACTCGCATATTGTCCTGTTTTAATCCGATACGAACAAATCAGTATAGGAGAATAATATTTTCAAACGCATCCCTCACAGGCTGGGGAGCAGCCTGCTCCCCAGTCTGTGAGGGAGAGTCAACTGGAGGTCTCTGGACTGCAAAAGAGCGTCGATTCAGCATCAACTACCCAGAGTTGCTGACTATTCACCTGGCTCTAAGGTATTTTGCTAGCGAGTTATCAAACTGCGATATTCTACTGCGAGTTGATAATACCACGGCGATTTCTTACGTCAATAGAATGGGAAGTACAAGATTCTACCATCTCAATGGTTTAGCTCGGGACATTTGGCAGTGGTGTGAGTCCCGAAGCCTCTGGCTAAATGTGTCGTATATACCCTCCAAGGAGAACACCGAGGCTCACCGCAAATCCCGGATTATTAATATAGACACGGAGTGGGAGTTAACACCCCGTGCTTTTCAAAGAATAACGAGGGCTTTCGGCACCCCAGTAATTGACCTTTTTGCTTCTCGTGCTAACGCAAAATGTAATCTTTATTGCTCGTGGCATAGAGACTGAGTCGTGATGTCGATTGATGCTCTCACTCTTGACTGGTCCCAATGGTTTTCCTACGCATTCCCCTCCGTTCTCCCTCATTCTGCGAACAATTCGAAAAATCCAAACAGATAAGGCTACTGGTATCCTAGTTGTTCCGCGATGGACAGCCCAGCCCTGGTATTCTCTGTTCCTATCAATGCAATTGAATAAACCAATTGAGTTTAGACCTTCTACAAATCTTCTGCATCCTCTTGGCAGATCGGAAGTCCATCCCCTAGCTCACCAGCTTACCCTGGTAGCAATGGTATTATCAGGCAAGCGTTCACCAACAAGGGATATTTACCTCCAGAGGCAGAGATAATTTCATTAAGTCATTAACCGAGTCAACTCTCAAGCAGTATAACTCAGGCCTTAAAAGATGGTGGTTATTCTGCCTAGAGGAAAATATTGACTGCTTTTCTGCACAGAAATCTATTATCTTGGAGTTCTTAACAGGAGAGTTTAATCGAGGAGTAGCTTACAGCTCGCTGAACTCTACCAGATCGGCGATTGCTGCTATTATAGATGGTGAACTTGGCAAGGATCCGGAGGTGCAACGTTTTTTCAAGGGAATTTTCAGACTTCGCCCTAGCAAGCCAAGATACACCCATACCTGGGACCCTGAGTGTCTCCTTGGTCACCTCGAATCTCTGCCACCTGATATAGACCTGTCTCTTCGCCAG
Organism: Psyttalia concolor; assembly: GCA_030522845.1. Lineage (NCBI taxonomy): Eukaryota > Metazoa > Arthropoda > Insecta > Hymenoptera > Braconidae > Psyttalia > Psyttalia concolor. Next base: position 11,469 of record JAPYZM010004024.1, read on the forward strand.
CTCAGTGAGAAAACAGTTACTCTCCTAGCTCGGGCTACTGCACACAGATTGCAAACCTTTTACCTCATAGAGTAGGAGGACGTTCACCAAGGCACGTCTAGTCTTGAAATTCAAATTTTGGGAAGAATCAAGACATCTCGCCCAGGACTCACCCAGCCTCTTTTGATACTTATGTTTCTCCCTGAGAGAGAAGGCATCTGCATTGCCAGTCGATTCCTGAATTATATTTCAAGAACTAAGGAGCTCAGAAAGGAGGTGTCTAGATTATTCATTACCTCCAGAGAGCCTTATACCTGGGCATCATGTCAAACCCTGGGCCGTTGGATTGAGTCATGCCTTGCTCAACCCGGTGTCGACACGAGCCGTTTCATATGCTACAGCGCAAGGCATGCAACAACTTCGGCAGCGGCAAGGAAAGGACTAAGTCTGGACGTCACCAGAAGTACCGCCGAGTGGTCCGATAAGTCAAACATGTTTGCAAGATTTTATAACCGTCCTGTCGCTTCTAATAAGGGAGCTTTTGCCAAAACAGAGCTGAGTGCCTGATTAAGTTTATTATTGTTGTGTTTCGTGAGTTTACTAATTTGTTGGTTGTTCTCCCCATTCATTTAGTCTTAAAAAATGAATGCAGGAAATGTGGAGATCTGCTCTGAACATCTACAAGTTATTCAAATCTCGAAGAAGAGGCTCGAATAGAATTGTACGGTCAAACAAACTTACCTGTAAGTGAAGTTCCATCGTGATTATATGAAGAGCCTCGTCGAGAGATTGAATCCCCCCAGTTATCTTTTCTAAAACCCCTTCCAAAAATTTCCTCTTGGTTGTGCATATCTCTAAACTAATGAGTTGATGTAGGCCCCTCACCACTGAGGTGCAACGTTACCCCCTTTTTCTCTGGTCTCTGAATACGTGTGGCTCCAGTAGGCCGCAGGCGGGCTACTACAAGTTATTCAACTCTCTCGACGAGGCTCTTCATATAATCACGATCGAACTTCACTTACATGTAAGTTCGTTTGATCGTACAATTAGATTCACAAACATATTTCATATTTCAGCTGCCATATATAAGCCTATTACATTATTTCTGAAATATAAATAAAATATAAGACTAGTCATTTGGCATTTTATATCAAAAACTTGCCTAATCAAATAAAAATACTGCTATTTGAGTAATGTAGAGCCATTACCCAAATTCAAATTTCAAATATTTTCATATTTTGAATTATTTACATTCTGACACATCTCGATTACTTGTTAACTTTATTCCTGAGTATTAATATTGAAATCGTTCAAATTTAAGTATTGGATTGCGTATTAATAAATACATTTGGAACGATGTGATCACGTCAAATGACGTTACATTTCACAAAATATGTCAATCGTTGGTATAAAATTACGGTACGACTTGATATCCCTCCTGCGGAGTCATTAGACAGACGAGAAATTCTTATGGATAGATCGCACTTTGGTGCGTTCATAATATCCATCTCTCACTGAATTCGCTCGCCGGTTATATTTTAATAGATAATTAATTAAGATTGTTGGATAATTTTTTTACCTTTTTTTTTATTTTTTAAGGCAATGGTCTCAAGATCAAATTCTCTTGCATATTGCGTAAAATTAAAAGAAATTAACAATACATTTCTGATCCCTGAAATTTGCGACAATGGAGATCTCACATAAAATTCCACCGAAGATCAACTTGTTCCCACCCACTCCCACGATCCCTACTAAATCGCAATCAATTTTATGCAAAAATGAGAGCGTGAATTGCAACCTCGCGTGGAGTCATCGGGCCATGCAAAGGCTTCGTGTTTGACAAAAAGGAAGAAAGAAACTAGGCCCGGCAGGAAATTAAAACGGCTAAAAGGATTCCGACTAAGCGTGAAAATGTGATGAATGAGGGAGGAAATGGTTTGGGAAATGCTGAATAGTACTGGCATAATATTTTGGGGACTCTACGATAAGATCCGAAATACTCCAATTAAAAACGAATTAGGAGTCCAAAATTACCAAATGAAATGGTTCAATCGATTTTTTCGAATCTCAAACATTATTCTGCCTCCAGCAACATCGATAAACTTTTCTAAAATCTTTCTGCACTTCTCAATAAAATATCTATTAGATTGTACTACCAGTTTGTACATTTTCGAGTCGATTTCAAATAGAAACCAACCGAATTTGAATTAAATTCCCATAGAATTGATCGATATCTCAAGTAATTTTCCTTGAACTATTACTTTTAAGTCTCCCATCAATTCTGAGTCACATAAACAGAAGATACAGTCACATGATAATCAATAATTCTTATTACCTCACATTACTATCAAGCCATTGAATCAGTGGCCGTAATACATACAACAGAGAAGAACTGGTGAAAAAATCAGAATAAATTTTGTGAAAAAATCGCGCCGTGTTGACATTTTGTTTTACTATTTCATGCCCAAAAACAATTCACTATTTGATGCCTAAAAAAATGAGAAAATAAATAACGATGGCTAAAAAAATTTACTATCTCATGCCTCAAGAAAATTGAGAAAAGAAATAGCTATAATTTAAAAAATAACTGAAATACGAAACAAGCCAATTGAACGTTTGCGATCAGCGTCAGCTAGGACCAATTTCCCAAATTTTGCCGTATAAGTAATTGCACGACCAAATCCGCTCGTATACTGAGGGCAGTGAGAGAAGTAACCTGACTGGAAGGAGCGGGTAGAGGGGCTAGTATAGTAACTTGGTTTTAAAAAAGTCAACTTGACGCGCCGAGTTTTCCTGAACACATATCGCGTACGTACCATATAGGCTAACTTAGAATCATTCGATTGCGATTGGAAATTCTTGTGGGGGTGTGGTTCAGCAGTTTTATCTGCTCAAAGTAATTCTCATACGGATATCTCTAGTCACTCTCTGGATTGACCTTTGTGCACTCAATCAACGGAACGTGGTTTTTAAAGTTTGAAGAAACTTTTTTAAAACCAAGTTACTATACTACCCCCTCTACCCGCTCCTTCCAGTCAAGTTACTTCTCTCACTGCCCTCAGTATACGAGCGGATTTTGTCGTGCAATTACTTATACGGCAAAGTTTGGGGAATTGGTCCTAGCTGACGCTGATCGCATACGTTCAATTGGCTTGTTTCGTATTTCAGTTATTTTTAAAATTATAGTTATTCATTTTCTCAGTTTTCTTTAGGCATGAGATAGTAAATTTTTTTAGCCATAGTTATTTATTTTCTCATTTTTTTAGGCATCAAATAGTGAATTTTTTTGGGCATGAAATAGTA
>JAPYZM010004025.1:0-12507 GCA_030522845.1 Psyttalia concolor
TTTACACATCTAAACACTTCAGAAGGGGTACAATTACAATAGACAGATGCACTAAAGGGACAGCGCTCAGGTAGTCGCTACCGCTCCGGCCTTGTACTTTCAAGCGCTCCGAAACGTCTTTAAATATTTGCCGGATCGATTTGAAATTTCGTGTGTGTATTCTTAAATATATGTAGATACAGAAAATAAAATTAAAAAAAAATCCTTTTTCTGAAAAGCATAACTGTATATAACCCCTTAATACATTAAAATTAACTAGCGCCAACGCCGCCGCAAGCGACAAACAGATAGCCAAATCACATCATTACATCACCCATTTTTCTCCATTTTCTATTTCCAATTGTTCTATTTTCGTTTTTTATGCTTAACTTTCGGATAGAAAATTATTGCATTTGGTCCCAAAATTCAAAATTCGTCGACGTTTACTGACCAGTAGAAACTCCCCAGATCGTTGTCAAAATGAAATTTGCCTTTTGTGATTTTGAATTTTAATTTTTTACTTTTGACTTTTGAAGTTTGAATTCCAAATTTTAAAAAATATTGGTTTTGTTGCTTCTTGAAGAAAAATGGAAAAATGATGGCTCAGAAAGTTCTCAACTTTCGGCATTGTACAAAGTACAACTACGAATTTAATTCAACAAAATAAAACGAAAAAACATCAAAAACACATCAAAACCACAATTTTTCAGCAAATTTATTTATTCTCTTTTCTTCCCTTCATTTTACCTCTTCAATCTTTTTATTTCACCCTTTATTTCACCTTTTAATTTTTTTCATATTCTCAACTTTTTCTCTTTCAATAGTGGTTTAAAAAATGTTTTTTTTTATTTTTTCATTTATTGAAATTTTAATGGTTTTTTTTTATTATTCTCGCGAATTTTTTTGTCATTGAAGATCTTTCGAATTGTTAAACAAATTCGATCTATGAATACCAACACTTTTGAGCAAATTTTTATTCTCATTTTTTCTTCATTTTACTTTCATTTTTTTTCTATTTTTAAACTTTTTTCTTTGGCTTTGGAGGTTTAATAGTATATTTCAGCACGTGTGGGGCAATTTCGTTTTCAACGTGTGTGGGGTTTACAGCATGAGCCGTAGGCGAGTGATGTAACCACACACGTTAAGGCAGCCGGTTTCAGGCAGGAGTGGCATAACAACAATTGTTTTTTCAATTTTTAAACATTTTTCTTTGGCTTTGATGGTTTAAAAACAATTATTTTTACAATTTTTTTCATTTTGATACGTTTTAATTTCTGTTTTCCATTTTTATAACTGTGTTTTTTTTTATTTTCGTTGTTCTTTTGTTTTTGTCAGAAAATTTCAATTCATCGAAATTCATTTAAATTCTTAAATAAATTCGATTTTGGAATTTTGAATTTTGAATTTCGTTTTTGCACTTTGAATTTTAGATTTTCAACTTCGAATATCGATTAAAAATTGAAAATTTTTTTCTTCATTTTTCATTTTTCAGCTTTTGTCTTATTTCGCATTTTTAACTTTTCTGCTCGTTTCGTTTATCGCTTCCGGCTTGAATGAGTATCGTTTCACAAATACAAAAAAAAGGGATAACTTGCTACTGGTCGAGATCGAAAATAATTCTCCAAATATGATCATCCTCACAGTCCACGACAGACAAAAATCGCTTATTAAATATTAATATGATTTATTTCACTGTGAAAATATAACACTTTCTTCGCTCGCAAAAGACAGTTGCTTAGTTCCTCTGCCACTGAAAAATCACAAGTGATTGCCGATATTGATTGCTGATTGTACAGGATGACGCAATAGCTATCCTTGCTACACGAAACATGTGAACATCGATTCCAAAGTCGGCGCTTGATGATTAAATCCCCCCCCCCCCCCCCCCCCCCCCCCCCCCCCCCCCCCCAAACCCCCCCTAAGGTAAGTTGATATTTTTCAGGTTGATATCGCTAGTGCTTTCCGAGTTGAGTTGAAAGACAATATTATAATTCATTGATTTTTATTTTTCAGAAGAATCATGCAAGACCAGGAGGATATTTTCGATGAGTACATTATTAACATTACTTTGAATCATTTTTTCGCTCTATGATCATTTCTTGTTGTCATTAACTGTGTTTCATTTTATTCCACAGAACGAGAATTGGCGGATAATATCCCGCAGCCACTGCAGGAGTACTTGCAGTGCCGAAAGCGGGAACTGGCACAGCAAGAGCTGCTGTTGACTCAGCAGCAAAAAACGCTGCAATTTCTGTTAGAGCAGAAGCAGCAGCGGCAGCTGCTGCAGCAGCAGCAGCAGCAGCAGCAGTAGCAGCAGCAGCAGCAGCAGCAGCAGCAGCAGCAGCAGCAGCTACAGCAACCGCAACAGCAACAGCAACAGCAACACCAACAGCAACAGCAACAGTAACAGCAACAGCAACAGCAACAGCAACAGTAACAGCAACAGCAACAGCAACAGCAACAGCAACAACAACAACAACAACGACAACAACAACAAGGACAACAACAACAACAACTAACCCAGCCGAAGCAGCAACGACGGCACAATGAAACTGAGCATTATTTGACAATTTGTCAATGCAATTGACAGAAATAATAACTTCCTATCGGGAAGTTTAAAAATTTTTAAAAGATATTTTAAAAAATTTCGAAATTCAAATTTTCATTTCAGGCCGCGGGACGAATGCTGGGCAGAGTCGCCGAAATTGGCGCAACATGCGCCGCGGTGCTAAACGAGGTGGCGTATCACGTGGGAGAGGTGGTCACTAGGTTCATCGCAATGATCGTGGCCATCGGGCGTTCCGTGGTAACGGACGTCGAGGAGGGCGAGGTGGCAACGGGAATCGCGGAGGAAGACACCCACAAGAGCGTTGCATGTAATTTTTTTTATCATTAGTTATCACTTAATAAACCAACATTTTTTTTGTTTTTTGTAAAAGTGTAACAATTTTTTTATTTTTTTGAAGCAATAAATAATTTTTGAAACGAATATTTGTTGATTGTCCTTCATTCCTCCTATCACCATATTTTTCTCGTCTTTTGCTTAAAATTTTTGAAAATTTTCAAATGTTTGAAATGTTTAAAATTTTTGAAATTTTTGATTGAATTCTCTGGATTCCTCTATCCATTCCCTCGGGATGGTCAGAAAAAGGTATTTCAAGCGAAAACTCTCATTGAATCGGTTTTTTCTTTCAAAAAAACTCAAGAAGAAGTGGGAGGATTCCGCTCCCAACCTAATCCGATCTTGTCCTCGATGAAATCCAACGATCGAGATAAAAATTTACCGGATCGCTCCATCCGTTCACGCGGCATGGTAAACAAACGGTATTCCAAGCGACAATTCTCATTAAACCCGTTTTTCTTCAAAAATCTTAAGAAGGGGTGGGGAGATTTCACTTCCAAACTAATGGGATCTTGACCTTGATGAGATCTATCGATCGCGACGAAAATTTTTTCGATCGCACTATCCGTTCGTCCGGGAACGTGAACAAAAAAAGTGATCACACACACGCACGCACACACACACACATACACACACACACGAATAGACGCGCGCGCGCGCACAACTTGCTAAAACATCGGGGGGGGGGGGGGGGCTTCTCCTGGTCATGAAACCTCGACATTTCACAAAATTAGCGATTTGTATTTTCGGGGTGAAACCAATAACTTCCTTATCGGGAAGTTAAAAATAACTGTAATAAGAAATAGCGCCAAGTTTGTGAAGTGTTTTTTCCCTGCAATAATGCTATAGTTATAGTATAGTATAGTAAAAAGGTGCCCCTTCGTGATGACTGGACCGTAACTAACTGGAACAGGTAGTGACTGCATTTTTTAAAGGTGGGAACTGATTGCGTGGGATAAAACACTAGTGTACCATGGATTGTCTTACGCCGAAGTCAGAAAGAGATCACAGTTTGAGAATGATACCCCATATTAACCTTTTGTTAAGAATAAGAAATTTATTTAACCGATAATTGAATTTACAGAAGAGATCCAAGATAAAACTGAGGAATACATGAAATGAAGGAGATAGAAATAAAAGGACAGTGTAATTTTGTGTTGTGTTTCGACTTACGGTTGTTGAGAATTCCGATCACTCAGGTGTGAAGTCTCTGGATTTAGGTGAACTCCGTTGAATCTGACGGGGTTGGCGGAAGTGAGATCGATGAGTGAGACAATATTGATAAAATTGTCAATTGTTGTCGATGAGCAGTGGTCCCAGTTGGTTTGACAGAGAGTTTAGATTTCCAGCCGTAAAACTCGAGGTCCAGAATAGTACGTAGATTTTCAAGGTTCAAAAATCCTTACTTGTAGGGTGACGTAAAATATAACTGCCGAATCTCGGTTCTGAAAACTCAGTGAACAAATTCGTAGTAAAGACTTTCACTGCTCCGGTGAAAGATGAAGAAAAGTAGGTCGACAAGTCTCCTGGCCTGGACGTAAAAGATAACTGCCAATTCTCGATTCTGGAAGCTCCACTCTATTTCTGAGAGTCCGTTGATAAGTTGAGCTGTTCGGCGACGAGTCAGCTAATGAATTACAGCTGCCTGGTAATTCAGCTTAGAAAATCGCTTATACCACGGGGGGCGACTTCTGATGACGATACTTTGGTACAATTTCTCTGGCACAAAACCTCTGGCGCAAATGCTCTCGGATTAAATTCCCTGGTACACATTTTCTCTGGGACATATTCTCTTTTACAATTTCTCTGCTAAAAATTCTCTTTGGTACAAAACTCTCTGGTACAAATTCTCTCGTACAATTTCTCTGGTGCAAATCTCTGGAACAAATTTCAGGAACACTGACTGGAACTTACTCGACTGCTTCAACTATTGCCTGTTTGCCGATCAGTTTAGATGATGGGGCCCAAAGAGGCCAGTAATGAGTCTAAGCTGACCGGCAAACCAGTTGAAAAGGTCGCTGATACCACGGGGGCCGACTTCTAAGTTCAAACTCTGGGGTGTACTCTTAGTGGAATCGGTACTGAAGCTGGTACTCAGGGACTGACTCTCGGGAACGAACTCGCTTGAAGAAAATTTGCACAACCACTACTGACTGCGGGGAAAAATCCACCCCTTTTTATACTAATCAGCCCTCTAAACTCCTATGCTTCTGTGTCCTTTCCACTCGTTCGATTAGGTTTAGGAGACGAAAAGTCATAACGTCTTTTTCTAACACACGGGTTCAGAAGGAAAATAGAAACACGCCAGGTGATTCTCGAAGACGACATTTGTTCTAACGTTTTTTTTTTTGGAGTGACTCATTTCGTATGTTTGGATGTTTGAAGTGACTCATCTCTGCTCGTAAAAGTGAATGTTTTAATTAAATTTAATGTCTCAAATATGCGCTGAGTTTTCCGAAATTTCAATTAGGAAAGAAACACCATATGTCGTTTGCTTCTCTCCATTCTTGGTTGGTTTTACTTGATCCCGCCCATAAGTGTTTTTATTGATTTTTCCAAATGGCGGTCTGTCGGTATTTACCTGCTGGTGCGACAGAGCGGTTTTGGCTCTTTTCCTTATTGGCTCCCTGTTAGTGTTCCTCGTTGGGTATCTCCTGCCCCTCCCATAGGCAAATGCTGCGTGAGGTCCCGGCGTAATTGAGCCCAGTATTTCCATGTTGCTTAATATTCAAAATGGATCTCTTTCCATCTTCCATGAGCGCGAAATTCATGGAGTGTGTTAATATTACTAATTTTCTTCTATTTTTAACGACTAAAATCGTGGTTAACTGTGGTGTCCGCCACATCGCTAGTCCATTAAGAAAATCTTGAGTATTGGAGACCCGTTGCGATCAATTTGTTTATCGTTTTAGAATGGCTACCTCATTTTTTGAATGAAAATCGACAAACCCTCCTGTCGATTGAAGGTCGATTGTCCTCTCCCCTCACATCAATCGACCTACAATCGACTAATTCATTCATCGTTTTACACTGGTTTTCCCTTATAATGAAAAAGTATTGCCTATCAGACAGTTAACAAAAATTAATTTTCACTGAACGCTTCTTTTTTCAACTTAATAAATCCTATTTCACTCAATACCATCGTTTCCCTACCTAAATAGGTAAAAATACAAATTAATAAAAAGTAAACACAAGTTGAGTCTGGTCTCCCAATACCTTATGGGACTGTTTCTTTTTATTCGGCCCTCAACGGGCTGCGTAAATAACTTTCCGATATGTTTTGCGACCAGGCCAATCAATTTATTAAAACTACGATTAATTAGGAGGCCACAAGTCATCAAGAGGGGGTTCTGTTGGTACCAATGATGTATTTTACAATCACTCCAACGGTACAGAGAATAGAAAGCCAAAGACTACTCTCAGGGGACGAGGGTAAGGCCAGGCAGCAAGCCATACGCGGGACAGTTCTTTCATGCAGCTAATTAGTCATAATACAGTGACAACGCGGTTGACTCTACGGACAATCATATAAAAAAGAAACAAGGGGCCAAAGGACGAACTCACGGTTGGGGGGGATGTAGTTGGGTAGCGCGGAGAACGTTGCGCGGGAGAGAGGGGGAAGAACAAGGACCGCACTTTTGGCAGCAGCGGTGGAAACTTCGTATGATCCAGAAACGGGTAGGGGCCTTCCTTCCAGGCATTTGACGGCAGGGTCCCAGAACGCTTCATGAAATCCAATTTCCAAGTAGATCCAATCACTGTTGGCCAATGTTAGGGCTGGGCGCGTGTCTCCCGGGACGATGAGGAACCATGTGAGTGTCCAGTGTGCTTTTTATCCGTAATCGGCCGGTCTGTCTCCTGGTGACAGGTCCTGGCCAATCAGGGCAGCCGTTATGTCGTATTTGGGTATATGGGCCACCCTGATTTGTGGTGCTCGTCTGCTGGTGAAACGTCACAGAGGAGAGGGGAAATGAAGGGGGAAAACATTCCCACTTTCCGGGTTCTGTAGTCCTGGGTGATTGCTACGCCTCTTGGGGTTCGATTCCCGGTCTGAAAATATCTGAATTTTTTCGTCAGTTATTTCTGGACTAAGTATATTGAGAAGTGGCCGTTAGAAAGACGGTGTGGTTCAATATTGATAGATAATTGAGATGGAAGTCAGTATATGTTCGGCTAGCTCCGATGGGAAGAGCACCCGACTGGTAATCGGAAGGTCCGAAGTTCGATTCCCGGTCTGAAAATATCTGATTCATGGAGTTTCACTAATCTCATCTTATAATTTCTTCCGCTCACACCCCCGGGCTTTGATTAGGATGGGAGCAAATATCAGATGGGAAGTTTCTCGGTGTTTGAGGATTAAATTTTCCGTTTAAATAATTCGGCGAATCGAGATGAATTCTTGGCGTCACGTACTATTTAAAGTAGTTTGTCTCTGACGCGTGATAAGGTAAGTCGGCATTTTATGATACTAAAGTTAGCGAAAAAAAGGAAAATTTTAGAATTGGTTTGAGTCATCCGGGATAAAAATTGCGTAATTCGAAAATCGTTAATTCAAATCATTAATTTAATATAGGAACCTTATTTCATGTACCCAAAAAAATACGTCAGATATGGGCCTTTTTACGCTAAGAAAATGTAATTTATTTCTTCTATCTAGAAAAAAATATTTCTGAGTTATCCCTTGTCACGGATTAATTGCACTTTTGTCCATTTAACATTTTGAGGTAATTAAAAATCACAAAAATTGTTGGAACACGAAAATGTGACTATTTTTATTTTTCATCTATCACACTTCCATACTGGTATATTTCAGTCCCATTATGCTCTGAAAAGTGTTCGATGCAATAATTAACTTAAAAAAATTAACATGACCGAAAACAGAAGGTAAAATAAATTCCTTTCGAAAAGTTGAGAAAATAATTGAAAAAATTTGTATTTCGTTAATACTAATGTTCACGATTTTGCATTTTTTAAATTAAGGAATTCTAACGCCAGATATTCCAAACTAACACTGGGTTTTTACTTTTTTCTGCTTCACTTCACTTCAGTTCAACTTCAGTGTCATGATATTTTTTGTTCTCCAAGAATAATATTAATATAATATTAATACAGTAATATTAATTAATATAATATCATAATTCTGATATTACAATTAATTGTTCATTGTTTCAGGGAACGTAAATGGCGGCCCAAAAGGAATTTTCGTATCCGTATATACTGCGACGAGGCATTTTTTTTTATTATTGTTAAATTATTAATTATAGATTATCCCCTACATTTATCATTATGATCATGGTTGGTTTTCTATATTGTGAATATTCCTTCACCCTCCTCCCCTTTTCCCACTGTACAACTCTACGCGGACAGCCCGCGATCGACGACCTTCGCCCCCCCAGGACACAGCGTTGGATGAGTGACGTCACGCCGTGGAACCTCAAGCATCCATGGATTGCGGCAGTTTAGAGTTGGGAGTATTCCCCCCCCCCCCCAAGGACGCTAATACCCTGATTCCGTGTCACCGAATCACTGTGACTGATGCAGAGCAATATTTAAGTAACGACACCTCTCATTGGACGAGGTGATTCACAAGAAGAAAAGGACCACTCAATATAGGAAGAACAATGCGTCCCACCCCACTTGTGGATCGAACGTCTCGGGGACAGGTGCCTCAAATCATCTTTAGTGAAAGAAATTGGAACCCCGGAATAATTATCCCGATCAGTTCCTGATCACTGGAGGAAATTTGACAATACCGACGTGCTGCTGGACCTCTACTGACTGGACCACGGGCAGTGGCTGTTTGGAGATTACTTGAGGTTTCACATCGAGAGTACGAGTGAGTCTATGGTCTTCCTTCCTTCCCCCCTCATCTTTTTCTATTGTTACTTAGAGTCGAACTATTATCCCGCATTTTCCTTCATCTTCCTCAACTGTGAGCCAATTTCATTGCTATATTTTGTCCCTCTTTTTCACGTCCCCCAGTAAATTCAAACCCCCTTTTTTCTATTCACATATTGTAATTTCTTTAAATTTCTCAAGTACGCTATCTAGCGCACGGTCTGTTGTCTGGCCTTACCCCATTTCCCTGAGTTAGTTTGCGGCCAATGGAACGTAGATTCGCATTATAATTTTCATTGTTCAATTAGTTTCGGTGAAGCCCACTAATTCATAGACTCAATTTTTGTACGCATTTTCATCTCATTAAATTATTGCTGACAAAATATAACTTACCCTCGTATTTATTTTGCGACCTTCCTATTAAATAATGCTCAAATAATCAATAATTAATAGCCCGGTTGCAATACATAATTTGCTTTGAAATGATGTTTTTTCGATAATATTACTAATTATTTCCTTTCTGCCATTCTACTAGCGCTGCACCAATTCTTGCAGCGTCAGCAACAAAAGTTGGCCCTGCTGGTGGAATTGCAGCAGCAGCAGCAATCACATCCTGGTGGTAAGTATTCGAAGTACACCCAGATATGAGTTTTATTTCACACATTATTTCCTTCTTTTGAATCGGTTTTGGGTTAATTTTTTAATATTCAATTTATTTTAGGGTGCGGGCAAAATAGCGGGGACAGCGGCCGAAATTGGTAGAACCTCCACGCTGGGCGAGGTGGAGGACGCGGACGCAGACCTGCGCCGAGGGCTCATTGGGCCGGTCATGGTAACGGACGTGTGGCGTCCAGGGCGATGGACGCCGTGTGCGACGCAATAACCGCGGAGCGCAGAAGCAGGAGGACCCCCGTCGCCCAATTCAATTTGTTTTTTTCTTAATTACTCCTTATTTTCTTAACAGAGAGGAAAATAAATTTAAAAAAAGTATCCATAAATGTAATAAATATAAATAAATGAATAAAACTAAAAAAATATACATTTGTGTTGACTTATTTTCTTCCTTCATCCATCCCAGCCAATAGTTCCTATAGTGATTAATTTTTCCCCAATTATTCAGATTCATTTTTTTTTAATTCAATGATTACATAAAACGACAAGGAAGGAGTGGGGAGATTTCACTCCCACACTAATGAGATCTAGACAAATTTAATGGCTATCGATCACAAATAACTGCGATCAGACGACGTGTCTGCGCGGTAGCGTGAAGGAAAGGAATCCAATATTAATCCTTCCTCGCTAAAAAACTCGAAAAGGGGAGAGGGATATTTGCTCCCAACCTAATCAAAGCCCGGGAGATTGAACGGAAGGAATTATGAGATGAAATTATTTTTTTACCGCCTTTTTCTTAAAAAACTCAAAAAGGGGGTAGGAAGATTTCTATCCCGAAGGACTCTGATCTTGATCTTGATAATATATATCGATCGCGACCAATTCCATCCCGATTGTACCAACTGGTCGCCCGGGAGCGTGAACAGAAAGAACTATCAATGAAATTCTCGGTCGACCACTTTTCATTCCCAAACAAATCAGAGCTTGTGCTTCATGACATCTATGAATCGCGAGCAACCTCATTCCGATCGCACTCACTGTTCACCTGGAAGCGTGAACGGAATGATTTTAAAGATCAAAATTTTTTTGTAATCCGTATTTTTCAAAAAAATAAAAAATGGGTGCGAGGATTTCGCTCCTAAAGGACTCCGATCTACTACTCGACAAAATCTATCGATCACGACCAACTCCATCCCGATCGCACCAACTGATCGCCCGGGAGCGGGAACGGAAGCAATTATAAGATGACGTTCCGTTTTTACCTTTTTTTCCTAAAAAAAACTCAAAAACCTGAAAACACACACAGACACACACACACACACACACACATACACACACACGCCCCTCCTGGGAACTGCAACACCTTGTCGCTGGTGGAAGGGCTTAAGGGATTCATCCGAACTAAGAAGCAGTTTAGAGAAACCCAACTCTTAACCAAGGGTGCGCAGGGTGGGCTCCCTATAACAGCCTCTACGGTGGCTCCGTTAACACCTTAATGAAAAATGGACAGTTGTGATGACAAAAACATATTATCCCAGGCGGTAACTCCTCTGAAAGAGGTGAATCCGGCCGCTGGTTCCGATCGGGTTGAAGCCCCGGTGGCCAGCGTTGGCTCCATGGATTCTGGGAGGAGCCAATCATCACGTTTCTTGAAGGCGAAGTCCTTGGCCTTACATGCATCAAGGAGAGCTGAACCTCGGCATACCCAGCAAGCAGGCATCGACCTCCTTGCCTATGTGAAAGAGAAAAGGAGCATTAACGCCCATGCGCAGGAGTTGGTAAACTCCATTAGCACCTCGTTCAGACGGCTGAAGTGGAGTGGAGCGCACGCAGAGCAGGTGACGTCTTTGCCTATCATACCAGCGCCTTTTCTTGAGAGTAGGATGTGAACACTCACTGAGGGCACTGCTACCTCGGTAGAGACGGAGTTTGGGGATGAGAGCTCTGCTCTGTCCGACAGTAAGGCTTCCAAGGTGAAGAGGAAGTCACGAGAGTCACCACCGACGGACACTCGGGATGTAAAGAAGAAGAAGCAAACCGAAGTGAAGGTCGCCAAAGGTGGGGTTGACAAGCAGTCAGCCCAACCTCTCAAACCAACTGAGTGACAAGAGGTGAAGCCTAAGAGGAAGAGGCAGAAACCGCAGGCACCTGAAACACCTCAAGCCAGAAAGCGGAAACAGAGGGTAACAGTGGTAAGGCCCAACGCTCTGATCGTGTGCCCGAAGGACAAACACCAGTACGCGGAAGTGCTCAAACGGGTGAAGGAGCAAATACCTGCTGATCAGGCTCGTAATTGCGTCGACAAAATCCGTCGAACGACCACAGGAGATAGGCTGATCGTCCTTGCAAAGGATAAGGAGAATGACGCTGAAAACTTACGCAAGTCCATAGCGAAGCTCCTTGAAGATGAAGCTGATGTCATCAGTAAAGGGCCACAGGAAGAACTCGAGATAAAGGATCTCGATGAGATGACTACAGAAGAGGTGTTTGAGGCTCTGAAACTCGCAGCTGGGGTGGATTGCCAGATTGCAGCGGATGCCATCAGGTCTTTGCGCAGAGCCTATGGAGGCACGCAGACTGCATCAGTGATGGTGGCAATTGCAAAGAAAGTCCTAGGAGATCGAGGCAAAATTCCCATAGGATGGGTGAACTGCAGAATCCGACGGGTGAAGAGAAGGACCAAGTGCTACAAGTGCTGGCACTATGGTCATCCTGCCATCAAATGCAAGAACCAGGTGGAAAGAGCGAAGCTTTGTACAAAGCGTGGGGAGGATGGGCATAAAGCTGCGGCTAGTAAAAAACAGGCCCGTTGTGCCTTATGCGCCGAAAGAGATCCATCAAAGGACTGTGCCCATATTGCTGGCAGTAGTAGATGCCCTGTCTTCAGGGAAGCACATCAGAAGGTGAGCAAAGAACTCTAATGCGGGTATTACATCTCAAACTCAATCACTGTGAGGCCGCACACGATCTGCTTATGCAGACTGTGCGGGAGCTGAAGATCGATTTGGTGATCACCTCGGGGCCATACAGACATCTGAGCACTCAACCATGGGAGACAGATCAAAGTCGCAAGGCAGTCATCTGGTCTTGCGGAAAGTACCCGTTCCAGAGCGTTGCGACCACCGATGAGGCTGGCTTTGTGGTAGCTAAGCTCAATGGAATTCATTTCTACAGCT
>JAPYZM010004026.1:0-10554 GCA_030522845.1 Psyttalia concolor
CACTCTGTATAGTAGGGGCATAACGGGTTGACCCCCAAATTTCAATCCCGAGCTCGAGGGACCAACGGGTCTCCCGAAACCGCTCGGGGTTGAAATACGGAACCGTGTGACGCACCCGCGAGCGCGCTATCCCCCAGCGTCCGCCGCAGTCACTCCCACCCCACCACTCACCTGTATCAGAGTCGTGCTACTCTGATCGATGTTTTTGGTGGGATCGGAGTGACTAGTAGTGGGGGGTGCTAGAGTGGCCCCTATACTACTTGGGGGAGATTGCCAGCGCTTACGAAGAAGCTACAACCCCAAAAATTCATAGCGGTGGCGCCTGAACTACGATGGAGTGCGAACCTGTGGATAAAACAAGGCCCGGCTGAGATCTTAGTAGACGGAGTACAACGTGGAGGGGGAAGAAAGCACATAAGTCAGGCTACGGAAGTCTTCCGTTGAGTGGACGCGGAATCTTAAGTGGCATTTAAAAATTTACTGCCCCCCCCCCCCTTCCCCTAATGTCGACGAAAAGATGAAATCGACGTCAGTCGATTGAGAATTATATTCTTGGCATTCTTGGCTTTCGGATGGATGCCGCGTTTGGTTTCAGCTACTACGGTCTCAGACGCCTCCTTTACTACTTACAGATTATCATTATCATCGTATTTCCGGCGCCACCCATATGAAATTCGCCCTCTCCATAAGCGTTAGCAATGCCCCTTTAATCTCGAGGGTTACATTGTATATAAGGAATACCAACCTATGCAGACGACCGACATAATGGGACAGAATTCACGCTTTGGGATATGAGAAAAATGAGATGAAAATGCAAATTTATCATTGTTGCTATAGAGTGATTTTTTATGCAATTAGTAAATGACCAAAGTGAAAATACCATCCGAAAGATCAACCCGTATTTACGTGATGTATCTAACGATGATTTTGACTGTCATCGCTTGGTTAATTCGAAGAAAATTAATTCATTTTTTTTGGAGTGGCTATGTCTGTGTTGGTAGCTGTATATCCTACGCGACATCTCTGCCTGTAACGTGAAATTGGCAAATACGCTATCGCGTATCTTGATTAGGTACAGGGCAAATAGAGACGAGGTTCTTGGGTAATGGAGTTAACGGGGGTTACGATATTGAAATCTCAGAAGTTATTTCTGTCTGTTCGTTAGTGTTGTCAGTATCCCGTCTTTTCGGGGCTCTACTACGGGGTTTTCTCTGTGATCATACTGGTTGATAAGATCGCATATGATGAAAAGGGGCTCTTTGTGGTGGGGGGTGATATTTCACAATCCTTCCCCCCCCCCCGCGCTGCTTAGTTTCCCTGAGGAGATTAGGAATAAGGGATGTTATTGTGGGGCCTGTATTGCGAGGAGGGAGTTTGGTTATTTCCGGGAGGGAGGACAGGTCTGTTGGGTAGATTTTAGTTTGATATTGGATTGATTGGAAAACGTAGACTGATGGATGAGGCATTCTCAAGCAAAATGGCCAGGTAGATTGCTTCGATAATACAGATCATTAGCTCTCGCTCCTGCAGGAGAAAAAACAGGACGATTAGGGGGTGAAACAGGGATAGTCATACGAAGGAGAATAGGAGGTTGGGATTGCTTTTAAGTGACAACTGTGTAGGACGGTCGTGGATTATTGTGGGAGGAAGAAGAGGGTGTCTTTGCAGTGGAGTGATCAGGTGAAGTAACATAAAGATTAAGGGAAAATTGCTCAAGGCGAACATGAGGTGCGTGCATCCGATAAACTCTGTGAGCGTGATTCTGAGTGGTAACTCACCTTTTTGGACTAAATGGCTGGAAAGCATAAGCAGGATCATAGCTCTCTCCTGCTGTAGGAAGGCTGTATCTTGCGGCGTTGATTATCGCCAGTTCAACTTCGTGAGCTGAGGCAAGCAATTGAGAGTACGTCATGAAGTTAACTGTGCACGATATTAAGCTGTATTCAAGGGGGAAAGGAGC
This sequence comes from Psyttalia concolor, assembly GCA_030522845.1. Lineage (NCBI taxonomy): Eukaryota > Metazoa > Arthropoda > Insecta > Hymenoptera > Braconidae > Psyttalia > Psyttalia concolor. The sequence continues at coordinate 1,961 of JAPYZM010004026.1, forward strand.
TGTAGATTTGTAAATGGACTGTCATGCAAATAATGAAATCCCTTACTGGTTCTCCAGGGGGCTGAGTACGTCGTATAATGTCCTGCTAAATACTTTCTTCACGACCGAGGGTACAAAAGGTGGCTTTAAATACCATAAAAAACTCATCGAAAGAGAGAAAATACGGGTATTCCATTCGATACGACGTAAGGGCATTATCTTTAAACGTAGATAAGGGAGCTCGAAGAGTCTCTTTTTCACTGCGATTATTGGCCTGGCAACAATCCGCGATTCTATACAAAAATAATGTGCAATTAATAATACAAATAATATCCAAAAAATAATGTAACTTCTTCACTTTTAACTCCCGAAAAAGGAATCCCATGTCTTTTAACAGTATGACTAATCTTTGGTTCTCGACTCGATGGGTCAGTAGAAGTTTGATCGTGAAAGGTAGTTGTCCTATGAGTAGTCAGCGATGAAGGTGGAGAGCGATACGTAAAAGGAGCAAGGCCTTGTGAAGGTTCGGTTGTTAGAGGGGGCATTTGGGAGGGGACAAGAATAGTTCGAGAAATTAGGGGGAGAACAGGAGTATTTTGAGGGCGGTTGATGTATTCAGGCCTGGGCTTCAGAGATAAGAACAAACGCTAGGATTGTGGAAAAATTCGGGTTCGTGCACATTATATGTGGAGTAGGCTGCAGGATGGGGAGGTTCATATGGGAATTGAGGGGGAGGATGATTCGGAGAAAGGAAAATAGGTACTGAGGGTAGTAGAGGGTATACCGGATGGATCAAGGGGGTGAGAGGAGGGATTCATAGGAATCGGAGTTCCTGACTCGGATATTATAGGAATTGAGAGGATAAAATAGGTATGATATAAGGGCTGAGAGTGCGCAGAAAATGAACAGAGAGTTTGAGGGGGTGAGGGGTTCCTAACTGGTCTCAGGGGGCTTCAACTCCCTGAAGAAGACGGGAGAAATTGAGATGTAATGCGGGCAGGAGATTGACGAATCCCTATACCGGATAATGATGAACACTGCCCGAGTAGTCCATACTAATAGGCTCCTAATAAGCCCCAACAACCATCGTTAGGCCCGAATTTTTGCGTTCGCTCACGTCAAATAAATCTATTTTTGTAAACTAAAAGTGTTCCAACACAACTAATACCCAAATGATCTAATAGAACCATCTGATTACGAGGGTGAAGCTCCTAATATTTCTGCTCAAAGTCATCTATGTGCCTTTGAATCTCAACAGGGTTAAGCCATGAGGAAGTGAGGGGGGGGGGAAGGAATTCTGCAATAGAAGTTGCAGGAGGGGGTGCTGAGAAAGGGGGGAAAGTAGTGGAAATTGTATAAATTGGAAGAGAAGTAGTAAGCATGGTGGTGGAAATAATAGAATCGATTGGATGGGGGGAGGTTTTGCATGTAAGTACTTGTAGTACTCAAATGGGAATCACTGTCTCGATTTTTTTTTTATTACGGCCCTCTTTCTGCCATCCATACGGAAGCTAATCGGCCCTATCCTCACCCTATGCATGCGGCTGTGGGTCCTACACTGTACCGCATTTGGACTCCTATAGAACATAGGACTTGACATGGGAAACCATAGAAAAACCATGTCGGTACAGGCGGTTGCTCTATTAGCAACCTCCCGCTCGTCGGGGCCAGTTGAAAAATTCGTACCCACTGCGATTTGAACTCACAACCTTTCGCGCACTAGGCTCGCGCCTAGCCGCATGAGCCACCGACGTCGGTACTATCTCGATTCCTACTCGGTTTTTATCCGATTCTTCATTTTCGAAAAAAAATTGTGAATACGGAATAATAAGAGGGGAGAGATATTAAAGTCAAAAAGAGATTGTGGGAGTAGCAAATACTAATTATTGATAATACCAGAAATTATTATTTTGTTCAATTCGAAATTCAATATGATTTTTGGGTAAGAATGACAGAAAGAAAGAATCGGAAATTGAAATAATCAAAGTAATTCCGCTGAAATTCTACGCTTGGCTAGAATCAGGAAGGAATGGAGGAATCACCGATTGAAATACTCGCTGGAATTCTTAGAATATGAACACATAAAGAAAGGAGGGAGAATGAAAGAATCACCTATTAAAATATGCGTAGAATTTCTTCACTTCAAAAATTGAACAGGGAGGACAAGATTATCCCGGTGACAAAGGTGCAGGGACGCATGGGGATAGTGATCAAGATACGCGACAGCGGATCGGGCCAAGTTCATGTTTTACCTCTGATGTCATAGGCCGATGCTGTCGCGTGTAATAGACACGACACAACTGCCCCCCTAATGGATTTTATTGTTGTTCTCATAACACGAGAATTTTTGGCGGAATCCGTCATAGTTACATTATATTATGTTATACTATGTTATATATTAATTATATTATACTATGAGCTTTATGAAGATATTTTTACTTTCTCGATTATATCACTACATAAAAATATCCTCCCATGGCAACCAGCATAATGTAATATTAGCACGATTTTATTTTGTCAGCGTTGGTATTTCGTCCCTCCTAGTTGAAAAGGAAAGGAATATCTGTTTCCTTCTCTTTTCCGTGTCTTTCTTCTTTCTTTTGTCGCGAGACTACAGGGGAGATATTTACGCTTAGGGACGGACTTCAACATGAAAATTCGGTGGTGCCTGAACTAATTAAGTAGGGCCTTGGAGTATGCCAGGGGGCATATGAGACCATCGGTACCAGCGCATAGCGTAGCAGAGATTACGACCACATAATTCAAATTTAATTATTTTTCTTTATTCCGATCATTGGAAGGTTCATTGTAGGTCATTATAAGTCCATTCATTGCAATTGAAGGTAATTGAATGGTTATTTCAATCGACCATGTTGTACCCAGCGTGGGGGTTACTTAATATTATTCTAGTTCTAGGCTGAAAGGGATGAATCCCACCAGTAATATATGGGTATTTAATTTACATAATTTATCATGAAAGTGTATTAACAGTGTCATCTGACTGATTACAAGGAGTTTACGACTTTTGTACGCTTCGGAGTCCGGTTCAGGTCTGATCCATATAGACCTGACCGTCTCTTAAATAATCCATTGATTATTTATATTTCATCACTTGGTCAGCATAATGCAGTTATGCTGGCAAGTGTCACGCTGACAATGCTGTATGTCCACATATTAAACAATAACACAATTACTCAATCTTGGGCCATAACAATCATGAACAAGATGAGGCCGATTTCCCAATACCTTGTGTGACTTTCTTTTCATTTGGCCCTCAACGGGCCTCCTAAATAACTTTCCAATAGGTTTAAATGTGAATGGTGAAATTTTGAGAGCATTATTCGAAATCGATTATAAAAAAATCGAAAAAGGAGGGGGGTGGGGGAATTTCACTCTCATGGTAATGGAATCTTGACCAAGTCCATAGCCGTCGAGTAATATCATAACCACCATAAACCTCATAACCGCCTCGATCACATCATGCATTGCCACAGGAGAATGAACGACAAAAAATCAGAAATCAAAGTTTCTATAATCCTTATTTTGGAAAAACTCAAATAAAAGTGAGGAGATTTTACTCCGATGCTAATGAGATATAGACAAAGTTAAGGCCTATAGATCGCGACCAACATTCCTTCGATCGGACGACGTGTCTGCGCGGGAGCTTGAACGAAAGAAATCCAAGATTAATCCTTCCTCGCTGAGCAAAAAATAAACAAGGGGGAGAAAAATTTGCTCCCACCCCAATTAGAGCCGAAGAGTATGAACGGAAGGAATTATAACATGAAAAAATCGAGAGAGCAAAAAGAAAAGAGTCGCAAGGAGCGAAGGTATGGAAATAGAAATCGTGAACGGGAACCGTTTTGAAAAAAAAATGTAAATGTGAAAAAAATAAACTTGAAAAAAAAGAAAGTAAAATAAAAATGTAAAATTTTAAAATGAAAAAATGAAAAAATGTAAAATTTTAAAAATTTAAAAGTCTGACTGTATAAAAAAAATGAAATTAAAAAAAAACAGAAATTTAAAAATGAAAAAATTTAAAATTTAAAGATTTTAAAAGTTAACAATCTAAACTGAAAGAATGAAAAAACATCTCAACTTAAGAAAAAAGGGTTGAAATGAAAAAAAAACCTTACCACATAATTCAACTCCTCACAGAGGGCAGCCAGTCCCCAGCGGTCCTCCTCTGGGAGGTCCCAATTATCATTGGGGCCCCCACAGGTAGTGGGAGAATCAGGCGCCCTCCGCCGCCTGCCCCCGCCTTGCCGCCCACAGCTTATCATCCCTGGGGGATGAATTTCCTGGAAGAAGGAAAAAAGAAAAATTAATAACTAATATAGGTAAGGTGGATGAGCGTAAATGGAAAGGATGAGGGAGAAGAGAAAGGATGGGAGTGAAAGGATAAAGAAAGAGGTGAACGATTAAAAATAATACTTACTAAAGGATGGAAGGAAATACTTACTAAAGGATGCTCCGGCTTCGCAAAGACGGCTGCAAGCCCGCATCTGTCCTCCTCAGGGAGGTCCCAATGACAATCGGGACCTCCCCACATGTAGCGGGCCCACCACCAGGCCTCCACTGCCCGCTCCCGCCTCGCCGCCCAAACACTATTATCCCTGAGGAGATGAATCACCTGAAAAAAAACTCAATTAATAACAAATGACGGGGTCACAAGGGTCACCAGAGTCACAAGGAAATTTAGAGAAAGGGCCACAGGGGAAACATAAAAGATATTAAAAAACACTTACCTCCACAAACAACCAACCAAATGACCCGATAAGGGAATACATTTTTTTTAACAAAAAAACACAAAAAAACAACACAAAACACGGAAAATTGCACAAAGATGGACAACCGATTGACACTGTAGACGAGCGAATTCTGAGCAAGTTGAGGAAAGATTTTCGGGGTGCGGAGGAGAAAGTTAGGGAAGGGGACGACCCAATCACTTGAAACTATGGAGCAAAAACTCCACCCTCTGACAGGTGGAAATGAAGGAACTACTCTTTACCCAGAAAAAAGTATATTTATAAAAAAAAGCAGAGCCGTACATACAAAAGTAATTCCTAAAATACATACAATTTTTATAATAACACTAATTTTTTGATTATTCATGCTCCATCCATTGAGCACCCGTATAATCCGCCCCGCAGAATTTGCACTTTTGGCGGTAATACCGGATTTGTCGCCCACAGCAAAAGAGTGCCTTGCCGTCCCATACGGGGGCACTGCAATGTCACATGTTTAAAAAAGCAGTCAAGTATTTGAGAAATAATTACCAAACTCTTTATGTGCGAGTGCGATGAGTTCATCGATTGAATTTTCCTCAGCAGAATACTGTTGCTTGGGACTCATCGAGGATTTTCCGTTATTTGTTTCTTGCTGAAATGAAGCCTTGGCTTCTCGATCCAGCTCTTTCACAATTTCAGCGATTTCCTCAGTTTTATCACTAGGAATAATCACTTCATGTCAAGGTTCATCCAAAGTGACCACTTTATAGTCTTGGTTACCCACAGTTATCACCTCAGGGATAGCATTAGGTTCTGGGAAAAGTTCACGGCCGATTTCATCAAAATGGTCTTTTGCCTTTTCCGACACCTTGTTCTCACTGGGAAAACTTTTTTCTTCACGGGTTTCAGCTTCATAGCGTTCAAAAATCTTCAACACTTTAATGTCCTCGGAATCATCACAAGGAAAGTTTTTCATTGTCTTTTGAAAATCTTCTTCACAGTCTTCTCTAACCCTTTTTAATTTATTCACTTCATAATTGAACAAAGCATCAATTAAAATTTCGTCCTCTGAGTCGTCACCAAGAAAGTTGTTCACAGCACTTTCGTACACCATTTTTTTTGGTCCTAAGCGGCACAGGATCAGGTATACAAATGACAGCTTTCGTTTTTCACTCTATGGGTCTAAACACCCCCACCACTGATTTTCCACACTTACTTCCACCTTGGCTATTCTACACGACGGCCATTGATGAAAGATGACGCAATTTTCCGCGCCGGGATGAAAATATGTGTAGATTCAAGTATCATATCCTTGGGATTTTTTGAATATAAAATATCCACCCTTATAAAATTGTTTTTCAAGTTTTTATGTCCGTATGGGGAAATATATACCCCCCAAGTATTAGGGTCATCATCCACGGGATCCCGTTTACACACTAGGGCTTCTTTATATCGAAGATTGATTGGAAAAAACATTATATGCGTGCATAGGTCAATAAGATTCACTGCTGATTCAAGCTCCCCAGATTCTTCAACATTAATTTTTCCATACTTTAATAGAGATGCTACGGCAATACTAGCAAGTGTAGGTGGTTGCCGTTGTACACTGTCAGAACCCCATAAGTCGATAATTTTACCTGCACAAATCATAGGCGGAAAACAAAGAGTTATAATCTCTCGTCGTTTTCATAATGAATTATAAGCAACCAGTGATCCTGTTGTGTAAATGTGGAGTATTTCCCACATTGCCCCAACACGTTCGATAATTACTTTGAAAAACGTATTCCCTTGTAGGTATTTTTGGAATACTGTTTATCGGGTGCTGGGAACGGAAAGAGAAAAGCAACCCTAGGTCCATTTTTTCTAACTGTGGGGCCATTGTGCCTCGGGCAGGTAAACTCCCAACGTATTGAGGAGAGGGGTAGTCATCAGCCATTTTGGATTTCAGATGATTTTACATATAATGCTCTGATACTGATTAAATTTTCATTCAGTTGTGTGGAGTGATAGAAATCACATCTCTTCTGGAACAGCGTTTGGTATAAATTTTTCATAAGTTGAACAAAACGTAAAAAAAGGTTGAAATGTCTATGTACCTGCTCTTGACCGCTTTTCTGGCATTGTCGGTAGCCGCTTCCGGGACCCAGATTGTGAATTTTACGAAAACCACAATTGACCTTGGTGTAGGGCTACATTATCAACCTATGCATCAAATCCGGTTTGCGAAGGGTGAAGGGCGTTTAGTGACATTCGTTGATATGAATCTCTTTCACGATCAAAAACCCTTCATATCACCCAATGCATTAAAATCATGAAACGATATGTTGGGAACATGAAACACGTGACCGTCGTGCCACGATTCATTTATACAAGTTATTTGACCCCTAAATATGAAATCGCCAATAGATATCTGAAACATATTTAATCCCTGATGGACATACAGCGGGGCCTAACTATGATGATATCCCCACTATGAAACGGAGTGTACGCTTGGGTTTTATTAGGGGCATAAGCCGCGCTTTATTCGGAACACCCAACGAAGAAGTTGCATCATATTATAATGCAGAAATTGATAAATTAGATGCTGGCCAGAATAATATAGCCAGTTTAGTCGTCCATCAAACACATATAGTGAAATCTGAATTTTACCGCATTCATGACGAAATCAACACGATAAAAAACCGTTCGCTTCGCTATAATATGTTGTTGGATAAAATTATCCTCAAAGTGAATAAACTTCAAAATGCTGAAAACCAAATAACATTTATTAATCATTTGGAGCAATGGATGCGTCACAAAAAAATGGAAATGGATGCTTATGTTGAGAAATAACAGACAGTAATCAATTCTGTATATTTTGCAAAACTAGGATTTATGCACCCTGGACTCGTAACTCCGAACATTCTAGAAGAGTGTGTAAATCAATTTCTAAGACATAATGATAACAAAGAGCAAGTATTCCCTCTCTCTATAGACGAAATGCGGGCTGGAGAGTTGGGAAAAATTTCCAGAACTTCCGTTGGCTATCATGGTGGTAAATTGTTTCTTGTGTTACAAGTTCCTCTTTTGGATCCAAATGTTCATTAGTTATCTAAAATGCACCCATTCCTCTACACTCCGAGAATTTGGAGATAATAAAAATGGTTCAGCATATATTTAGCCTCGTACGTATTATTTAGTTATCTCACATGAAGATGATCTTAGAAGAGGATCTTAGCCCATTGTTCAGAGACCCGCAATTATCAAATATGTTTTCCCAGTTATCCATTCTACAAATCGTCGATGAACCAAGATACGCGATAGCGTATCGGCCGAGTTGACAAGCAGGGAGGTGCGACAGAGATGGCCGATGCTATCGCGTATGATATTCACCTAACAACTTCCCCCTCCACTACTCCTAAAATTAGTTTATTTTATTATGGGAAAAATACATAATATAATTCGAGGATGATCTTTCTCATAGTATTTTCAGATTTTCGTTAAATGGTTTAGGAGGCCTGGTAGCTCCATAGCAACCGATGGAACTTCGGATTTTCACGAGTTTTGCTATCTTTAAGTCTCTAAGCGAGAAAATTTATAATAAAATCCCCTCGGATTTTATAGCGCTTTTCCTGGGTTGGGACTGAAGGTTGATCCCGTCCACACCCAAACTACCCTGACCCTTTCATTCCCCGTCCTTAAAACTAACTATCCTTAATAGTAATTCCTAGTTGGGCGCCAGGTGACTTTGATCTCCCAGTGTCACCCCTGGGCTAGCCGGGCTTTACCCACGGCGAGCAGAAACCACTCCTACTGGCCTACCGCACTGCGTTTTTGTTCCACGACCAGATTCGCTAACTGGTGCTACTGATGCTCCTCCCTATACCTTCTTCTATCTTAGCTTAT
>JAPYZM010004027.1:0-19707 GCA_030522845.1 Psyttalia concolor
ATTGTAGAAATATGTATTGAGTAATAATAATTTTCCGATGATAAGAAGTGAAGGGTAAAGGCTGGGGCTAATTATGGATAATTGGGTTGATGTGGATTTCTCGTTGTCTGCGGAATATCTGGAATAGAACGAATTTATGGGCAAAAGGTCATAAGTACTTTTTTATGGGGAATTTTATAAGCTACAGGAAAGGTTCTGTTGTATTTTCCCCTCCGACAATCCATTCTCGAGATTTTTGCATTAGAAAGGAGGACTCGGGTGAAATGGATTCGTCCATTTAATTTGCCAATTATCGGGTTAATTATCAAGTTTTACAGGAAAAGCTTGAGAACTTTTTTTATAGCCCGGAAAATTCCCCGTCGAACATGTCGGGACATATTTTTTCATCAAGGCCATAGTTACCGAGATATTTACGGAAGTCACTATGAATTTCGGGGGCGACTCATTTTCCAGCGGTTGAAGAGGGAAAATTTTATTTTGATGACTTTTCAGAATTTTCGAGTGACTCAAGTACTGGCGTCAGTCGTCTCTTACACTCGAACAGACGGCCCCGGTTGTCTTGCAGTCTAGTCGTCTGGCCACTCGACGGGCCCTCGAGCTGACGCCCGTCACTACTGTCCTCATTTTCCCCCAATTATCATGAATTAAAGTTCATGGAAAAAACAATTCAAATTTATCATAAAATAAGAAATATTTATTTATCAATCGTTTGGAGATTGTCATCCGGTTATTTACATAATTGCACAAGTCTGGTTACTTCACTAGCCTTTCACTAAATTATAATTACCCCAGTTGTAATTGTTTTTTTTTTTTCTTTACAAAATTTGGATTTTTCCGTTTTTTGAGATTATAAAAATTGCATTTTTTTCAAAGTTTTCCAATTGATTTCCTAGTATTTCCAGACAATTTCGATGAATTCTCGAGTGAAAAAAAATTACTACAATTGTCATTTTTCATCCTAAAATTGTTAAAAAATGAGAAAAAAAATTTTGAATAAATTAGAAATTAGAAATTAATCGATAATGAGCTCCTTACGATGATCTTCTTGTCATCACCGATGGAATCTCTGATTGATAAAGAAATTATTCGGCTGATAGTACGGTAAAAATGGAATTCGATTGAAATTAAATCGCAAAAAGTCGTTATTTTGAGGTAAAAGTGTTGAGAAATTGAAAACCTGAGGTATTTGTGGGGGTGGAAATGCACTTTCTCCAGTGGCTCTCGGTGGGGGGGACGGTGAGGAGGTGCACCAAGGCCTGTGGAGACGTGTGGGACGGTTGGAGGTGATATTTTCACCATTCGATTCTTCTACTTCGATTCTCTCGATTTTTTCGATTTTCTCGGGCTCCAGGGCCTCCGGAGTACGCGGCTCCTCCTCCTGGCTACCCTCGAGTTTTCTCTTGCAGCGGTAGTGGCCGGTATCGCGGAAGCCCTTGGCGAAGGGATTGTTGTCGATTTTTAATTTTGTTATACTCTCGTTCTGAAATCAAAACAATTTGTTTAAATAATTTAATCAGATAGTCATCGTTACAAACACCAGTTCACACAAATAATAATAATAACAATTAATAATTAATGAATTTTTAATAATATTAATGCAATAAAATGGTAATTTAGAGCAGCAAAAATGATCCACATAGAAAAAATCAATAGAAATTCCAGCGAATCGTCCAATAAAACAATTGCAGTGGAAAAAAGTTTCGAAAATTCTTGCTCAAGAATTTTCAATAGGAAAATGTAAAATCTAGTGTAAATATTTTCTGTACAGATTGCCTAGGGCCATGTGGGTGAAAATGAGGACCTCAAGGGGTTTTCAAAAATTGAAAATAATTTTTGTGCCCGACAAGTCACGTCTCATCCATCTTGGACCAATGGCTCCCGAGATATTTGAAATTTTCTCGTCTGGAATTCCGCCCCATGACATCACAGTTATCGGATGCTTAGTTTTAACTACCTGGTAGGCCGTTACAGCTATGAATTCCGTCTCTTCGAAGGTGAAACAGGCGGAGGGTTGGCTGTGGATGTTGGCGATGCTTCCCAAACCGTCCGATTGGATTATCCAGATTTTTGGGATGTATTTGTGCATCGACGTCAAGACAATCTGAAAACGTAAGAAAAAAAAGGATTTTTTAACTTTATTTTGTGGCAAACAAATTGTTTTGCAATTTTTTACAATAATTTCTCTCGCCTCGGGACGATAAAAAATCATTTTTTGTGATACCGTCCTAAAAAGTTCACTTTTCGAACCGGGCGGAAAGTGATTGTTTCGGGCACTAACTGCATCCCCCACTGGCGGTACGACCAGTGAACTTCGGCAGGTGTCACAAAATCGGGATTTTCTACGCTTGCGTCCGAAAAACAGCTTTTTCCACACAGTGTGTTTAAATATACTATTTCCGCCCGCTCTCACAAAAAGTAGGCTTTCCGGTAGATTTCCATTAAAAATTTTGTCCGTAACAGGCACAAAAAAATGCTTTCGGCTCGTGGAATTGTATCCCTCGTAAAGCCACTTTTTTGTACTCGTTATAAAATGTAATATTTTATATCAAGCTATGCGATAAAAAATGTGAAAAATGCAAATAATTACGTTGTTATGATGATCCACGCTGTTATTGGTCAATTTCAATTTGGCAAAGCTGACGGGCTGCTGTCCCCAGTGTTTCCCAGTGGCGGGGCCATCGGGATGAAGGTAGAGCCTCTTGTGCGGCGGTGACTGGACCTCAGCGTTACCGGCGACAGTCCAGCCCTGATGTTTCCTCTTCGTCTCGTCACTCCCACTTTTTTCCATGCCATTTGCATTGCCCACGTACTTGTGCCTGCGCTGGGAGGCAGGGACAATTTCGAGGAGAACGTAGTACTTGACGTGGGGCTCCAGACCGCTGATGGTCACCTGGATCGCCGGGAACATGCGTCTGAGGGGCCAGGCAAAGTGCTCGTGAGTCACTGGAGTTTTTGGTTTTAACGAGTTTTTAATTGGATTTTCACGAGTTCTGGGGCCTTCTTCCGGAGTTAATTGACTTCGACCGGAGGGAAAAGGGTGCGCGCTGTACCTGGAGTGACCTCAGGTGGTTGTCTCCTGGTGATGGGAGATCGGCCGATAGGATTCTTCGGCGAATGGAATTTCTACGCTTTTTCGACTCTAGCGCTCAGGACAATTGGGGATTATTTACTCGCCTTAATTACCCGGGGCTTGTGGTGTCACTGATACCCCAGGTCCGCTTCTCCAAGTGCCCCCGAACGATTTTATCACATGCCAACAGGTGCAGGCAATTTTCATCTTCGTAGCAAGTGCAAAAAATCGCACAGGCCACGTTTCTTTTTTTTTTATTCAATTATTTTCGTTCAAGTAATTGTTAGAAAGGTCTTTGACATTAATCGTAAAAGTAATTTCGATATTTGGTTTTCCCAGTTTTTGTGAAAAATTATTGTCTGTCGGTTGAAAAATTAAAAATTGCCCAATTTTCGCGGAAAAAATTTGAGGAAAAAATTCAGAATTTGCCGATTTTTCCGGTTTTTCTTCGCAAAGACAAATTTTCCTCGGGGAAAAATGCAGTCAAGGGTCTTATTTAGTTCCTCTAAATAAATTTTCGAGTGAGAAAAATTTGAGAAAATTCCGGCCCGCTCTGACCCCCATAAAAAAATCTCGCCGAGAAAATTTCAAAAATCTCTGACGACACTCCAAGTGGACTTTCCTTATCTCCAAGGTCGTCCCTGTGCGTCACTGATAGAACCTTCTCCGAACAATATAAATCGTGTGGGAGCCAGCGGAAGTCCCGGAATGAGGAGACAGCCGCCGGAATTTTTTCGCGATACCTCCCCCCCCCGTCAAGAAATCCTTCCGCATTAAAAATTCGAAAAAAAAAGAGGGGAAAAAAGAACTGACGGGAGGATCAGAGAAATAGTCCGCCCTTTCGCATGCCCAAATGACAAAATAATTTTCCCCATTTCCTCCAAAGCGCACTTGACCAAGAAAAAAGGGAAAATCCCTCCCATTTTTGTTTTCCTGCTTTTTTTTCGGTAAGCGACAAAAAAAATAATTTCCATTGTGGAGGTAAAAAGGGATTTTGGGTTTCAATGTCGGTGTCGGCGGGGGACAAAGGGGACAAGTAGCTTGAGGCGCCGGCCGACTGTCGTGCGACTCTGTCTCGACAAACAAGGGTTTTAGACGCCTCGGGACACTTGAGCGTGAAGACTCGCTCTCCCTCGCTCATCTCTCTCTTGGCCGCTTGATTTTTTGGATGAGTGGATGGTAAAATTGAAGGATGACCGTTTATCTCGGCGCGGATCTCTATGTGAGTTTACGTGGGCTCAGGGTAATTAAGAGAATTGTCGTCGTGCATGCGTGCAAAATTTTGTTTCTCTCACTGTCTTCACCTCGTGAAATCTCCGCGAAAAAATTATTTCCCCACCGCCAATAGACAATTCTATAAGAGACCGTTATCGAGGGAATTTCGCCGATCGGTTAGGACCGTTAAATAATGATTTTGCAATTTTTTTGGATCGGTTGACAAATTTTTTTGAACAGTTTTCCAATGACTTTGGAACTTTGGATTTTTTATTTTTATCATTGGACAGTTTTTAGCCGGTAGCGCGAAATCTATGGGAGATAGATGAAATTTGGTTGTTAGGTTTTTTGTTGAGGGAATCGAGAGCTACAGAAAAGGTCTCTTGGAAAATTTCGGTATTTTTTATAGTTTTTGAGATATTTGGTGAAAACTGAGGGGAGGACTGAGTGGTCTTAAGTGGACCTTGCGTTGCAAGGGTCGCGGAGGTAAGGGTCTCGGTCAATCGTGAGGGTCGCGGAGGGAAATAGAGAAATGAAAAATGGTCATCTGACTCGTAGCCTAGCAGGCCTTGAGGGGCCGGTGGCCCCTGGAACAATCCGACCCTTGCAAGGGTCGTGAAGTTGGACATTCTCAATAATTCTCTAATTATCTCGTAAACGAGTGGTTCTAGCGGAAAATGTTATAGAACATTTTCTGTGGTAAATTAAATTTCCAACAAAAAATATCTTATGACTTTTTCCGCTAGATCCCTCCGCTCGAGAGATAATTTGAGTTTTAGCAACACTGGAATGTTCCACAATTTTTGTTTTTCTTCTCTAACAGTTATAAATTATTACTAAAATTATTAATTAATTATCTTACCTTCCGAGCTTCGTGATGATCATCTCCGTCGTCTCCCCATGGAACTGCCGCCACAATTCCCTATTATTCAATTGTACGTTGACGGCACTCGGTAAAGAGCATCTCGGAAAATTCTCCACTCGTCCCAAGGTCAGCGCCGACCCCGAGAAAAATCTCCAGTCGTTGACAATTTTCCCGGCTTTTCCACAGTAAATTCCACTCATGTCCAGGGCCATTTCGAGTAGTATCACAGACTCTCACATTCAAAATTGCAAAAAAAGCGTCCAATTTTCTTTGAAAAGAAAAATATTTGACGGAAAAATTCCGAAGGCGTCGATTTTTCCAGTTTTCTCCGCAGAAAAAAATTTTCCTCCGGAAAACTACACTTTACAGTTTCATCTGCTTTCCCAAAACGAACTTCCACACTCGGAAAATCATGAAATTGTGATTTTTCTCCAGAAAATTTCCCGCGTTGGGAAACACTCCACAGAAAGAAAATGGGAAAACTTGTGTTCCACCCGGAAAACTCACTTCACAATTTTCAATTAATCATTTCAATTAAAAATCCAACAATAACTGACGTTCGGAAAATTGAAGGGAAGAAATGAAAACGCGACGTCTTGGCCAAATGGAGAAAAAAAAAAGTGAAAACTCTCCGGAAAATTCAGGAGGTCCTCGACAGTTGCGGGTCCGTTCCAAACTGGCCCGAAAACGAGAAAAAAAAATGGGAAAATGAGGGTGAGCTACTAGTGGCCGGAGTCGGTGCTCTCAATGAGTTCAAAGTCGTCGGGAGCCGCAAGGATCCTTAACCAGTAGTTGAATATACCCCATGGGGATTGGCGGAGGCACTGGCGCCACCCACACTCCCTCATTGGTGGAATTAGCGAGGTGAAACCCTCGAGGAACTGAGAATGGGCATTTCCGCCCGCTAACGCCGCAATTTTCGATTTTTTCCCCCCCTAAATTCCCCTAATTGTGGGTTGTCAACTGGCGGGGCAAAACGGGCACGCGAAAATGGATGAAAAACGGAAAATTCTCCGGGTGTCGGGGGGCGTCGATTTCCGCCGCTTTCCCGGTCCCATCCGCCGGGCAACCGAGACTATTAAATTTTTTAGAAATAAATTGAGTAAACCCGCGGTCGAGTACATCGAAATTTTTACTCCCAAACGCAGTGGAGACCCGTTACCAATTACAATAAAAATAATTACTGAATTATCAGCAAAACCAATTTCCGACCTGCGCGCCTGATTTCTGCACGTCGGAAATTATGTCTGCTTATGATTGGGTAATTAGTTCACCGGTAATGAGCGACGGGGGTCGAGGGGAGGAATTTTTGCAACTGGGCCTTAAAATTAATATTTTTCAATTGGATTCGAATTTTATCAAAAGAGAAATGTGGGGGAGATGGGGCAAGCGAATCGGAATTGGAGGTGACGTCGGTAGCCCGCAGATTCCGGTCGATCGGTGACGATTTGATTTGGAAAATTATCGGAATTAATAAGAACAAATGGGGAACACAGGCTGAAACCGATATCCGCCGATTACTCTTCGGGCAGACGGTGGTTAATTCGATATTTGTAATGATAATGAGGTCGGCTCGGGCTCGAGAGAGTTCCTCATTACTTCCTAGGTTCTGAGCTCTTCTCCACCCAATCCAGAGCGAAAGGTTTATTTCGGAATTTCCGCTTGAATCGCCTGAGGTTTTTCGCAAACACCAGAACCTGTTGTCTATCGGAAACAAGTGGTAAATGTTTTGGGCCCGATTAAATGCCCTACTCCCATAACTTCTGACCCAACAGTCATTTTTCTGGGAAAGTCATCCGGCGATAACGCTTCCATATTATATCCCCAATTTGTACCTGTTAATTACGATAATTTGTCCAAATCCAATCTCCACCCGTCGATCGGAATTCAAGGGAAAAATACTTGAGCCCCATTAACTCCGATTTATTCTTTCTGAGTGGGAAGTAATCGGATTGTTTTACCAGGGGAACAACAATTGCCCCCCGGCCCTCAGGATTTTCCCGTCTCGAGGGGAGATTTTCAATGGACACTCGACTCTAGGGCTCAATAATTTTCAGTTGAACAGAAAATATTGCGAAATATTGCCACGGAATTCTTGCGGTTTCGTAATTATCTCGGTCACCGGCGGTTTTCACAAAAAAAAGTGAGGCAGGAGACCTTTTTCGGAGATCAGGAAATTCTCCGCGAATATTTCTTCTAGTCTAGATCACGCAGTCCTAGATCCGATCTAAGAGAGGGAATTTAAATTTTAGGAACACTGGACTGCTCCACAATTTCTGTTTCTCGTTCTCTAACGGTTATAAATTATTACTAAAATTATTGATTAATTGGCTGACCTTGCGGGCCTCGGGCTCATCATCTCCGGCGTTTTCCCATGGAAGAAATAAATAGAGAGATAAAAAAGAGGCATCTGACGCGTAGCCTAGCAGGCCTTGAGGGGCCGGGGCCCCTGAAACAATTCGACCCTTGCAAGGGTCGTGAAGTTGGACATTCTCAGTAATTCTCGAATTATCCCGTAAACGAGTGGTTCTAGCGGAAAATGTTGTAGAACATTTTCTGTGGAAAATTAAACTGCCGACAAAAAATATATTATTACTTTTTCCGCTAGATCCCTCCTCTCGGGAGATAATTTGAGTTTTAGCAACACTGGAATGTTCCACAATTTTTGTTTTTGTTCTCTAACAGTTATAAATTATTAGTAAAATTATTAATTAATTATCCTACCTTCCGAGCTTCGTGATGATGATCTCCGTCGTCTCCCCATGGAACTGCCGCCACAATTCCCTATTATTCAATTGTACGTTGACGGCACTCGGTAACGAGCATCTCGGAAAATTCTCCACTCGTCCCAAGGTCAGCGCCGATCCCGAAGAAAAATCTCCAGTCGTCGACAATTTTCTGGGCTTTTCTCCCGCCATCCCGAGTAGTCTCGCCGTCTCTCACATTCAAAATTTCAAAAAAAGTCCATTTTCCGTTAAAAAAAAAAATATCTCACGAAAAATTCCGAACGCGCGGATTTTTCCAGTTTTCTTCGCAAATAAAAATTTTCTCCCGGAAAACTGCTCTCTACAATTTTATCTGTTTTCTCAGAGCAAAAATTCCCATTCGGAAAATTCGGAAAACTGATTTTTTCTCCAAAGAACCCCGGAAAATTCCCGGACTGTCGATTTTTCCGATTTCTCCCCAGAAAATCGCGAGTGTCTCCCCCAGTTATTAAATATTTTCCGTAGAAAATTAAAGTCGGGAAAAAAAATTCTCGAAGTCTTCTCTGGTCGAGTTTTCCCCCCCTCGAAAATTCAATTTCCCTAGAAGAGTTGGAGTGCGCGAGTGCCTCTGGTTTCTTTGTCACTGAATATTTTCCGGGGATTACCCCCTCACGAAATATCGATAACGAGGTCTAAGATGCGTCCGGAGAGTGAAAAATCACGGCGGCTGGAAATTTAATTACCCTCCAGTGTTTTATCCTGCGGTAGGGGCCCTAAAATGGGCATTATCGAGGCCCTTTGAGTCGCCCCGCCTCACGGATTAACTGTAAACGATACCATAATCCCATCGACAATGGGACTTCAATGGGCTCCCAGGGGGTAAATTCCCTGTTTTTCGTTTCTCCCAAAAATTCTCAACCACTTCTGCGGGAGCCGAGAGGACGGGGGGGCCCTGAGTGGCCCTTGGAGACACCCTCGGGCCCCACAGTTCACCCTGTCTCGTTTATTTGTCGTGGCCGAGGGCATTTGGACGTGTTTGGAGCCTCTGCACGTGTCAGCTGGTGTCAGGCACTCTCGAGAGCATCGCAACCCCTCGGAAAACCCTTATCTCTGTTTATTTGATAAATGTTTAGAAGTCACTGGCATTTGAATATTTATTTAAACAATCTGGACGACACCCGGTGATTCTAATCCTGTTTATAAATTTTTTTCATCCTCGAATCTGAAGAAAAAATAATTAAACATTTTTTGGTAATTATTTTTAATCTCCAGTTGAATTGGATTTCCAGAAAAAAAATCGTCAGCGCAATTGAAAGAAATAGCCGAGGTCCGGGTCTACGATTTTTTTGGGAGGAATAGATCCCCAAGAATTATAAATAAATATTTGAAAAAAAAAACTAGAGAAAATTCGGGATTTTTTAACAGATTTTTCTTCATTTTCCAGTTTTTTTTCTCTTCAAATATATATTTATAATTGTTGGTGATCTATTTGTTACGGACAATGAGCTTTCAAATAGACATTAGGATTGAATTAATTAAATTAGTTAGAAAGGGAAGAAGGAAGAACAATAATCGACATTATCCTATTATGTATAATATGACTTTCAATCAGTTCTCCACTCTCACAAAAAGTATAACAAATGCTTTTATCTCTCATTAATACCTCAACTAATTCACAATTATTCAGTGACACATGAATTACAGTGACATAGGACCGTTTTAGAAATATTAAAAAGAAAAATGTTGAATATCAATGAGAAAGTAATGACCCCCCCCCCCCCCCCCCCCCCCCCCCCCCCCCCCCCTCCCCCCCCCTCTCTTCATCGGCTTTTCCATTAATTTTTCCATTTACATAATCAAAATGTCATTATAAAAATGCAAAATCCCTAATTGCTCAATGAAAAAAGTCATATATATAAGAATTCGCTATCAACATGAAAATCATCTAAACAAATTAACAAATCAATCGTCGGAATTAATAAACTCAATTCAACTGGCTATTTCAACAAATTTGGCAAATTCATTAAAAGAAAAAAAAAAAAACAACCGGTGAAAACCGACTGATTTTTCCATTTTGCAAATCTCCAAAAGAGCCTTCTGCCCTCATTAATTAAATAGTTACCTAGATAATTCATTAAACAATTAATGGAAAAGTGCGAACAATAAATATCAATTCTCTCTATGACTCTCTTTGGAATAAATTTAGTACGATTAACATTGATAATTGGATAATTGAGCAATTCCATTGGAATTATCAACAATCTCATAAGTTGTTCAATAATTAAATTGTTGTTATTTTTTAATCGTGATTTTTTCGGTCTCTTGAGCCTCGAGTTTGTTATTATTTCTCAGGTGAGTAATGTATCATCCAATTCTTCGATCTTTCCCTCGGGTTGAGATAAAACTTTGCGGAGAACTTTACTGACAACATCCGCCAGGGATTCACGGGCGCCAGCATCCAGGAGGGCTGTGTAACGCTGTAAAAATAAGAATTAATTTTTTCAAATTAATTACTTCAATTCCTTTTTTTTACAAATTTTCACAAAGTCCGGAAATAATTGTCTATTTACTCAATTTTTTTTTTGCGAATTGAAAATGAAGGGCTGCAGCAGGGCCTATCGCTGCCTCTTAAATTTATTTTCTAATCAATTAAGAATTTATTTACAGTTTACGTATCATCTGAAGGGCAATTTTGCAAAAAAAAAACTGATTAAAAAGATTTTAAACAATTGTAATCGCAACTGAATTTATCAGGAGGACACAATAATCCGAAGTGACTGTTTCCCTGGAGTCTCCGCCCCCCCCCCCACTAATGACCATTAATCAACGTTAATGAATTACCTGATGATCTTCCTCCCCCTGTTTAAGCCTGAGCACGGCAATGAGTGCTAATTCGCTGTTAGCCTTGACGTATCCATTCTTCTCCTTAGTTCCATTGACCAGCATGGGTAGAATAGCCTTCATGAGGTCCAGCGACATCCTCTCCGTGGGCACACTCCGGGCGAGGTGAATGCATACCCTGGCCATCAGCTGTTTCACCTCATTGCTATTATTATTCATGCACCTGACGAAGGGGCCGAGTACCCCCTGGGGGATGCTCTCGCCCTCCATCATAAGATACTGAAAGAGATAAGCGCAGGCGCGAATTCCATTCATCACAATCTGGACTTTATCAGTTGCTAGACAGCCCAGAATCAACTTGCAGACTCTCTCCTGATCCTTGGGTGTGTAAACAACCCGGGGCGCCTCCTTGAGGGCAACAAATAAAGCAGCTGTCCTGCCGTGTCTCAATGTCCAATCGCAATTCACATCAGTTGACAATAAATGATCGTTGAATGCGGCATTTAATTGTTGCGGGCTCAACCATCTAAAAATGTAAAAGGCAAGATGTCTCAGGATTAGGGAATTACTCACCCCAATCAGCTAAAAGAAATGTCATTTGACATCCTCCCAATTCTAATTTTATTTGATTTGTTCAATTAAAAAATTGGTTGGTCTACTTTAGATTGACCTTCAGAAACATAACCTCGAAACTCTCCCAAGAAAAACAGCTCACCTGATTAATGCTCCATAGCATCCAGCAACAACACTCCTGGTGGTGTCCTCAGGATGTCCTAGCATTCCACTCAGCGTCAAAAACACCTGTTTCCTCATGGCCTCCGTCATCTTATCCCCCGCCGGGGTAAGAACTCCCCTCAATGCCTGCAGCATTGTCTCCCTAACCCCAGGATCATCAGCCCCCTTGATCCCCGTATGGAGTTCCGCAAACAGTGGATCAACTCTTGTATGAATGATGATAAGATTGCTGAGTGCAAAAGCAGCTTTCAGCCGAACCTGTCTATTATTATCATTCAATGCTTTGAGGAATGTCGTCTGAAGCTGCGGAAGGAACTGCTTCAACATAACCCCAACCTTTCCCAGTAATATAGCAAGAGTCTCAAGAACCGCTGCCTTGACAGACCAGTTGAATCGATCCCCAAGAATCCTGATCAAAGGTCCGGTGATGTGAACAACTGATGGCTGAAGAGCCGTTGCGCTAGTGAGTTTAATAACCTCGCCCAGTCCTTGAGCTGCCGCCTCTTTCGCCTCTGGCAATCCATTCAAGATGGCCTCCCGGAATATGGGAAGAATTGGTGTGATCCCCTTGGGTAGACAGAAGCCTGGCAGCAGCTCCTGCCCCTTAAGATCCGAAACAGCGAAGCGAACGGCTTGTCTAATGTCCCCTAGATGAGTAATCTGCTGCTCCGACTCGAGTGTCTTCGTCACAGCTGAGAGTGCCTCCCAGCTCTTCTGCAGTACCTCCTTATCATCATCCGTGAAGAGATGGATGAGACCCCTGAGTAGTTGAGGAACATACTGGGAGTAATCAGCCCGGGAATCTCTGCAGAAAGCGCAGAGAAGTGTTGCAGCTCCTCGACGACGAGAAACATCCTCAGATTTGGTGGCCTCCATCAGTTGGTCCATAACCGTGCGCACTCCGGCTTCGTCGGTAATGGAGAGCACGACAGTCTGGCAGTACTCGAGCTCCTGGAGCTCCGAGGGCGTCCCCTGGGAGGTGGAGAGAGCCGTCAGCAAAGCGGGAAGGATCTTATGAAGGAAACGGGTGAGGGCTTCACCGGCAACGCTAGCGAGGATGGAGAGGGCCTTTGTATTCACTGGAGGAGAGGTCAGCTGGGGCACAAGATATGGAAGAACGACGCGCGATTTTATTGCCATAACTTGTCGTAGTCCATCCAATGTATTCTCCGCAATAGCTGGATCCTTGGAGTTCAACTGCTGCAGCATAGTTGGTAGAATGTCATCCAGAGCGCGTACACCAACAGTAGAGTGAAGGCTATCGAAGGTTTTGGCAGCGGCTTGTCTGACCTCAGGCAGTGGATCGCAGAGAGCTTTTCTGACTGTTGGCACAAGACTGTTGACGAAGGTGAGGACCATGTCCTTGCTGGTACTAGCCATTATCTCGGACAAACCAATGCAGACACCCTGTCGCTGATCTGCTTGATCACTCAGAAGTCCTCGTTCTAAGATGGGAATGATCTCGGGTAGAACTCTCTCCCCAAGTTTTCTCACTAGATCTCCAAGTGTCCTCGCCGCCACCTGTCGCTTGTCGTAGCTGGTCGAGGCGAGACACCCCAGCAGCAGACTGAAGAGCGTTGGTAGAATTTCTCGAAGTGTACGTGGCGTATTCGTAACGACCATCTTCCAGACGTGTAATGCAGCTTGCCTTACCATCAGAGCAACGTCTGATCGTCCCATGTAAAGACCAGCGAGCACTCGATTTCTCCTCTCAGCACCCAGTGCCTTGATAATAGCCAGATGTGATTGTTCAGTACCAAAATTGTCGTCTTCACTGGCTGTCTCCGTTGACATCTTCCCTGACACACCCGAGATCCTGTACAGCAGATCCCCCAGCAGTTGCACTGACGAATATCGAATCCTCCAGTTGTCATCGAACAAGCCCTTCTCCAGTTCCGGTAATAGCAACATAATTGCAGAGTCCGCGTAAAGGGTGACAATCCTCTGGCCAGCCCTCAACGCTGTCTCCCTGACGTATTCATTCTCATCCGCCAATGCCTTCAAAATTGGATTAATGATCTGGCCGATGTATGGAGTGAACTCTGAAGTGAACGCACTCGGCATGTAGATGAACATCATAATGTAGCCATCCTTCACGTGCGGCGCAATATCCGTTCGTTCAGCTGTGCTGATGATCTCCGGCATCAACTTGTGTAACTTCTCCACTCCAAGTCCCCTCACGACTTCTGACAATCCCTGCGCAGCACCAGATCTGTCAACCGAGCTCGTCTCTGAAGTTAGTGTCTGCATCAACCATGGAAGAAGATCCTCGAAGCTGCTCTCACCCATTCCCCTAACCATCGCTCCCAACGCCCTCGCCGAGACACTCCTAACTTCTGGTACAGGATCCAACAGACTTGTCTTCAATCCCGGAATGATTGTCGGCAGATACGGCGTCAAATCCTTCTGATCTGTCAACGAATACATATTCCCGATGATCTGCGCTGCCATCTTTCTCGTCTCAGTGGACCTGTCCATGAATGCACGCTGGACAACTGGCATGATCAACGCGAGTGACGGTGCATCGATGAAATGAACGAACTGAGTGTCGAGAAGTGTCTGAAGACAGGTAGCAGTTTTGCGAGAGGGATCCTGAAGGGCCTTCAGCAATACCGGAACAATTGCCTGAATCTCGGGATTCCTAATGACCGACCCGATGACTTTGAGAGCTTCAGCCCCGGCCTCCTGGACTTTCGTATGCGAGTCTGAGAGGACTTCGATCAATTTGGGAACGATACTGGGGAGACAACTGCTCAGCTGTTTGGGTGCGCAGTACGCCATTGCACCGAGAAGCTCAACAGAGCCTGTCTTCGTCCTCCATGAGTCTTCCTCCAAGGCAGCAAGCAGAGATGGCAGCACTAGTTTCACTCCGTGGGCAGATAATTTGGACATGACGACTCTCGCGGTGTCATCAGTGGCAGCTCTGACATACTGCGAGGAGTCACCGAAGCACAGGAGCAGGTGCGGAAGGACATGAACGATGTACGGCTCGAAGAGTCTTCCTAACATTGTGCAGAGCATCTCGAACGCGAAGAGAGCGCCCTCTCGATGTCTGTAGTTCTTCTTGTCTTGAATAGCGTTGGTCAGCGTCGTCATGATGTCGAGTTGCTTCAGAGCTAGAATACCCATTCCCTTGATGATTCCCGCGAGTCCGTAAGCCGCACCCTTTCGTTCTCCGTATTTGTCGGATTTGAGGAGCTGATCCATGAGCTTGTCGACGATTTTAGGAGCCTCATCCTTGATGGAGGGGACAAGATGAGGAAGACAATTGGCAACGGCTTCCTGGACCTGTTGGGACGGAGTAGCTAGAGCTGAGATGAGACGCATGACAATCGGCTTGATCCTCGTGTCATCCTTATCGAGATGACGAGCTAGGGAGCCCATGAGAATGACGACTGACTGTTTAATGGAGTCAAAGCTACCAATCTTCGGAGCTTTGTCCATGAAGTCTTCGAAGACTGGGAGAAGTGAGGTTATGTTTGCCTTTCCATGGAGATCTACAGCTGCCAGCGCTGCTGTCAGCATCTCCTGACGTACCGATGAGTTCCTGTCACCCAAGCCCGTTGACACGAAGAATTGAATTAGTGGATTGATCGTCTCAGCAGTTAACAATGGCGCTAACTGAGCTAGTGCTAATGCCACACCCCTCCTAGGCCCCCAGATGTCGACGGGCTGTTCGACTACTCGACCAAAGTCGTTCAACTTCGGAGGAATCATCGCCAGCTTTTCTTGGTACAGCTTCAGCAGACTCTCGAGAATACTCGGGAGAAGATGGGGATTTGATTCTAGAAGATTTGCGAGGGCATGAGCCACTGCTTGTTGGATGGGCTCAACAGGATGCGCGACATCCTGGATCAATTCTTCGCAAAGGATTTCTCCATTGGACGAGGAGAAACCAACGGTCTCCCAAATATTATTCGCGAGAACCTTGTTCTCATCGGACACATCAAACTTGGATATCCACAAACGACGCGTCAGCCTCAATAGCTGATCATAGTTGGACTTTTCCGTGGGGAAGCTCTTCTTAACTATCAAAAGGGCACGTAATGCAGCATCACGGACAGATGCCGCTGGATTTTCAAGAACGCTAATCAAAGAATCGATCTCATTTGGTTGAGCCAGAGCCGTCTGCTTTCCATTCTCTCCAATCTCTCCACTTCCCGAGTGTGCGACATCGAGAAAAATAGCCACGGCGTGGGATTGCACGCGCCCCGAGGTGTTACTCATCAGCTCAATCAGTAGATCTAGCATCTGTCGTCTGGGCAATAGTCGTGGATGCCTTGGGTCTTTTCCATCATCAGACTCAGCCCGTTGTTTTGCATGCTCTTGGATGATCTGCAGTCCCTGGGTGACGATGCCCTCGTCCTGCCAAGTAGTGAGAGTCCTGGAGATGAAGGAGAAGACATAGCAGAAGGCCGGGGCATTGAGTAATCGCTTGTCCTTTACAGTGATGCTGTGAAGATTGTTCAGCGTCCTCTTGATTGCCTTCTTTAGCTCCTCTTCCTCCCATGCTGGGTCCAAATCGCATTGCGGCGTCAGTTGTCTCAAGGTTACATGCCCAACGAGAGTTATCAGGCCCTGATCATCCACCTGAAGTGTCCTACTCAAGTCGAGGAACAGCTTGGTGATCACAGGTGCAGCGAGGGGGCTGTCTAGATTTCTCAGAATACTTGGCAGAAGATCTCTGAAGTAAAGACACATCGCGAAGGAATTCCCAGCTACTCCAGCTGTCACCATCGAAACAGCTGTTGTGATCTTGTCATTGAGCTCCTTCAGTCGCCTCCTGATGGCATTCTCACGGGCTACCTGTGCCTTGATCGCCTCCTCCTGCTTTGGTGTAAGTTTCTGCTCCTTTATCTTTCCTTCCCGCTTACGCTTCTCATACAACTCCCGACGAAGCTGCAACTCCTCTTGCTGTTCCTTGAATGAATAGACTTTAGACTCACGTTTCATATTCATCGAGTTCAGGATGTCATTATCGTCGGTTCCCGGTAGGACTGACTTGTCGTACAGCTCACCCTCAGGTGTTAAATACGTAAAGTACTCGTCCTTGGTGACTTTGATGATCTCGGAATCATTGAGGTCTTCCGTAACTCGCTTCACCAACGCCGGGACAATTTTCTCCGAATGTTGGACAATTGTTGACAAAGAGTTCTCATAAGATGGCGTTGGCTTGTAATTCTCAACGAAATTTCTTTGTATCTCATTGCCGTAACTACTGAAGAATCCCTCTGGCGTCAGCTTCTGATACTTGCAGATCTTCGTCCACAGATTTGGTACTGATTTGAGGATAATCGGATGGTGGGCGGGAATGAGAGCGTCTCCAATGAGTTCAAGGGCCGATGATTCGTAGAGAAACGTAGCTGAACAGATCGCGAGTAGACCATCTGCCAGAGCCCGTCCGTTGGCCTTGTTGGCACCCGCGTCTTCCTTGCCCTCTTTCTCTGAACTTGCGTATCGATTGAACTCCTTAATCAGACTCTTCAGACCCGGCTCGTAGGTACTCAAGCCCTTGAAGAGACCCGCCATCAATGGCGAGCATTTTTTTCGCGTTGCCGAGCTTGGGGAGACGAGGCAGATGATGGCGGCACGATGAACCGCGTTCAGAGATTTCTCATTCAATTTGTCCGAGTACTCCGACATCAGGAGTGTACAAAATTGCATCAAATGGTGGACGGTTTCCTCATCGCTGAGGGACGCTAGGTACTTATCCGAGAAGAAGATCTGGTCGTCGATGGATGACCAGAGGAGACTTTGTTTATCATTCTCAACTTGTCCCGCGATGACAAGCTTCAGCAGTAGGTGTGACGCGATTAGACCCTCAGTCACCGCGGACGGCTGCGCTGATTGCTGAACAGCTCGCGAAATCGCTTGCGATAGTATCGGAGTTATCGTTGATGATGTCGCGACAATTGGAAGATGAAATAACACCTTAAAGTATGCGGTTCTAATACCAGGTGTTGATGATTTCGCGTTTATTCCCTTTTTAAGTGCGTCGAGGAGGACACCAGGTGGTTCCGCGGTGAATTTCGCGCACCACAGGCTGAGCATCTCCAGTGCGTGGATCAGAGTCTTCTCGTGGACCTCGGTATCCAGGACCTTGATGAAATGGGTAATCGCGGATTCTGCGAGTCTCGCGGATCCACTTTCACTCGCGGAATTGTAACTTAGATTGCCGGCGCCTTCGAGGACTGAGATTTTGTGGTCAGCGAGGGTGAGTTTGCCCTCGGAGCCGTGGAAAATCGCGAAAAGGGAGGAGAGGAGAGACTCAAGGGTCTTCGCGTCTGAGCATTTTAGCGAGAGTTCTTTGCACGCGCGAACGGACTCCGAGCGGACCGAGTCCTCCTTCGAGTGGAGGTTCGCGAACAGGTATTTTGAGAGGTCCAGGGCGTATGGGGAGAGGTCTAGCGACAGGTGCGAGAGGATCTGACCCACGGACTCGATTATTATCTCGGGGTTACGGAGCATCGCTTTCTGGAGCGCTGGGAGGATTTGGGATTTGAAGTCCTCGCAGGTCAGGCGCTTCAGGAATGGCAACGCGGATGTCAGGAGGTGCGGGTCGGGCTTTGTTTTACTGCTTATCGTGGTTTTTATTAGGGTAGCTATTATTGGCGGCTTCAGGGTGTCCGCTAGGGTTGTATTGTTGGAGGTTATGAGGTGGCTCGTGAGGAGACTCGCGAGAACTATCTGACCCGGCGAGGGTGGGAGGTTAATCAGGGTTTCTGTGTAAGCCTCCAGCTGCGGAGGGGTTAGGGCGCCCCAGACTTGGGTCAGGAGCGTTCTTAGCTTGGGGGGCAGGGGGCGCGGAGCGCATGCCAGGGACGCCGCTGACAGCAGAGCCTGGGACTCCAGGAGTTTCGGTAATTCGGGGGAGGTCGCGTAAGTCGGGATTTTCGCAAGCGCGGAGAGGGTTAGGGCCGACCATTTGAGCGCTTGGTAGGCGGTCAGTGACGTATTACAGCTGCAAGCGAAAATATCGGGTTATCCGGGGGCGCTTTCGGCGTCGAGACCATCTTTACATTTTTCTCTCAAGGGCGAAGTGGGTAACCTCAACTGACACTAGATTTTTTTTCCATTGTTTTTTAGGTGATTTTTATTAATAAAAAATGCGAGTCGCCCAGGAGAAGGGGACGTTTAGGGGGAATTGGTTAGAGAAAAAATATTTCGAGGTATTGGAATTTTTCGGAAACATTTTTTGGACAATTCTCTCGGCAGGCATCTCTTGGGGATCTCAAACACTTCGAGGGGACTTGTAACCCTCCGTCGCCACTTCACCCTCAAGATCCCCGAGAAAAAAACAATTGAAAAAAACCAAAAGTACTCACGTTGGCACGACGTTCTGGTGCCAGGTCGCCTGCTCCACAATCACTCCAGTCATTCCCCTGATGGTGGCGTCAGGCTGATGCTTCAGCAACTCAACAATCAACTTCCTGACGTAAGACTGCGAGGCGGTGTCTCGATATCGATGGAGAGTTATCGATACGACTTTGCATATTCCACTGACGATCTTCTCGTTCAGACCTGAAATGATAAATATTTCAAATCTCCCGCCACGAGTCGAGGTCGCTTGGGGCTGACCAAAAATTTTCAATCCATCCCTATTGTTGGGCCCTCACACGACACGTGCTAATTATATTATTTATATTGTCAATGTAAGTATAGGCAGGGTTTTTTTTATTTTGTTTTTATGTACAAACATACCTGGGTTTGACAACACACTGATGACATTCTGGATGACCTCCTGACGTTCTTTCCTGCTGGACGTCTGCACACGACTCGGCAAATCCCTCAGGGCCCTTGACAACTGTTGATTGACATGATTGTTTATTTATTTATCGGTATGTTTGATTTTTTATTTTTACATTTCAACGATTCCACGTGATTTACTCACCTCGGCGTCCGCCATGTTTACTGAATGGACACCGGGAGTGGGTGGATTTCCACCGGGCGATCTCCTCGTCCCACCGAAGTTCTCACGTGGCGACAATTTTGGGCGGTAATTTATGATTTTTCGTAAACAACAATTTTTTTTTATTTCGTTGCTGCAATTATCCATCTCTGGAGGAGTTATTTTTTTATTTAAAAATTTATGAAACAATATTAACAACAATTATTCGCAGAAAACGTTTGCAAAAATTTTTAATCCCCAAAATTTGGGTTTTTTTTGGGAAAAAAGGGGGGGGGGAATTATCACAGGAGTAATGGAAAAGAGGGGACAATTGGTTTGACAGTAATTGATAAAAAAAAACGAGTGAAATTGTCGATTGTTCGGTTGT
>JAPYZM010004028.1:0-15736 GCA_030522845.1 Psyttalia concolor
CGGCGTAGGAGTAAAGTCGCAATTCCCTCCCGCGTAGCGGGAGGGAAGTGAGTACTTTGCTCCCGCCGGGGAGAAAAAGCGCTTTTCAGTCACTCGACGTGAAGCAGACAGTGACTCCCTTTCCTTTCAGTGATTTCCTTCTTTAATATATATTTTTTTCTAATTTGTGATAGCTAAGCTAAGCGCAAAAAGACGGTGACAAAAAACGTTACATATTTTTTTTTAAAAGGAATAATGGATTATGCATGAGATTTTTAGTGACACTGAACGGGAGATTCACTTTTAGGTTCCCACGGAGAGAAATTTTGTAGCAAAAATTCCCGCTCCCTTTGGTAATCGTGTGGCATTTTTTATGGTCAAGGGAAATTACCCTACCGCATTGTAAGATTCACCAGATTTAACAGGAATTATACACACGTCTAGACAATTTTTACGGAGGCTTAAACAAATTTATTGAGCAGTTGGGGAATTTTTCACGGAAAAATTGATGATTTTTATAGAAAAAAACAGGGAAAGAATTTTTGTTGTAAGATTAACTCTACCACAGAGTGAGATCCACAATATTTAACAAAAATATGCACACGTCTAGACAATTTTTGGGGAGGGTTAGACAAAATTGACTGAGAAGTTGGGGAACTTTTCACGGAAAAATTGTTGACTTTTATTCAGCGATCAGTAAAAATTATACTCACATCTAGAAAAATGTTATCAAGTAGTCAATAAGTTTTAATGACCGAACGTTAGAAAAGTTGGATTCGTCAAGAGCATCCATGCCATCCTTGAATGCGCTGATGTAATCGTGATCATTCACGTTTCCAAAGGAAATGAAATTATTGGAAAAGCAAGTAACAGGAGTCGTCCTAGTCTAGTCAAAGACACCTCCTGAGTTATTCAGTTCGTTCACCTACATACACACACAGACCATTGAAACGAACCATAACAAGACACCTGCAGCCGCTGGGGGTGTCCTCTCCAATCTCTCTCACGTGTAGCCAGTGCAATAAGTGTTGAGAATGATATATCTGTTCTCCTTTTCAGACCATAAACCGAGTTTAAAAATGCCGGAGGAGCGGAAATCAAGCGCCAGTCCGGCTGACATAATGGCCGAAAATGGCACAAATTCACCGAGCAAGAGTCCTGTTAACAAGGGTAAACTGGCGCATTCAAAGATCACTCTCCTAGACGGCACCGTCAAAGACTTCTACATCGACGTAAGTTGATTAAACTGCTGTCAACAAATTCACTTGTCCATTGACTAACCAATGATTTGATTACAGAGAAAGGCTAAAGGACAGGAGCTCCTCGACCAAATATGCCAGAGTATGAATCTCCTCGAGAAGGATTACTTCGGTCTTGTCTACGAGGACAAACACGATCCCCGAAATTGGCTGGATCTCGACAGGAGAATTGGAAAATTTCTAAAAAATGAACCCTGGAATTTGAATTTTGAGGTTAAATTCTATCCTCCCGATCCATCACAACTCCAGGAGGATATAACCCGTTATCAGTTGTGTCTTCAAATTCGTAATGATATTATTACTGGTCGCTTACCATGCTCATTCGTTACTCATGCACTTTTGGGTTCCTACTTAGTACAATCGGAAGTTGGTGATTATGATCCTAAGGAGCACGGAGATTCTGGTGATAATGACAAAGATGAGAATTATATTCCGACATACCTCAAGGATTTCAAATTTGCGCCCAATCAGACACCGGAATTGTTCAAGAAAGTTATGGAACTCCATAAATCTCATAAAGGTCAAACACCCGCTGAAGCGGAACTTCATTATCTCGAGAATGCCAAGAAATTAGCGATGTATGGAGTTGATCTTCATCCCGCTAAGGACTCCGAGGGAGTTGACATTATGCTAGGTGTTTGTTCTTCCGGTTTACTCGTCCACAGAGATAGATTGAGAATTAATCGTTTTGCATGGCCTAAAATACTCAAAATTTCGTACAAGAGGCACAATTTTTATATTAAAATCAGACCTGGTGAGTTCGAGCAGTACGAGTCGACTATTGGCTTCAAATTGGCTAATCACAGGGCAGCTAAAAAATTGTGGAAGGTTTCTGTGGAGCATCATACGTTCTTCCGGTAAGTACATTAGTATATTGTCCCTCTAGGGAGTTAAGTATTTTTGTTTTCATTTGCCATATCATTGGTTTTATCGAAGTATTTTTCTCGACTTGAGACCTCTCCTCTAGCCTGCCTCTCCCTCCTTTCTTTCCTCTCATTATCTGCGGTATCACGGCCGTCTTAGACTTAGCTGTGCCCCATTCGAGCTAGGACTGCACGGGAAACCATGTAAAACCCCAGTCGCACAGCCGGCCGGTTGGGCAGTGCCCTAATTTATTCATCTGTCACACTGACTAGATGAAGACACTAAGCCGCTACACCGTGCTTACCGTCCGTAATTTTTGTGCGAGCGAGATGTTCCTAAGCGGTCACCCATCCAAGTACTAACCCAGCTCAGCGCTGCTTAGCTTGGATGTCCGCCGAAGCAACACCTCGCACGTCTAACCATTACGGCCGTAGGGAGTTAAGTATTTACTGACAAAATGTGAGTTCTTAACCGAAGGCGGGGGTTATAATCACATGAGTTAGAATATTATGTTGTGCAACTAGTGCGTAAAGTCGCACGAGTTCTAGGCGATCACACGAGGCGAAAAAGGAGATACGCACGTGTTGCACACCCAATTTTTTGCAATACCTGCAAATGTTTGTTCGGAGGACAAAGTGGTTTTTTTTGTGTGCGGAGTCCGCAAAAGTCAAGGTCAAGTTTCACTTTACGCACGACCTCTGACTTTCACGCACATTGTGCGGAAAATTACCACTTTACGCAAGGAAAGCAGTACCGAAAAGTGAACTTCTTCAGCAGGTATTGCAAAATGGTATATTGTGAAACTAGTGCGTAAAGTAACATTTTTTCGCACGATTCGTAGGCGATCACACGAGGCGAAAAGGGCGATACGCACGTGTTGCAAACCAAATTTTTTGCAATACCTCCCAAAGTTCGCTTCGAGGGGAGGTTTGGAGGGCAAACTGGTTTTTTTGCGATTTTTGAATTCCTTTATTTTCATCATTTTTTTTTGTTTAAAGCATGAAGGAAATACAGAATTAAATGCGTATATGTGCTTGGATGGATGAAAATTGAGTCACTGAACTCTCAATTTTTCAATTAGGCAGAATTACGAAATCTTGTGAATATGCATACCTTCCCACAACAATCATAAATCAATAGATAGATAAAATCACCTCAAAACATTCCTCAAACTTTGATTTTCCAGATATTGAGAACAGCTAAATCATTTCAAGTTTAATTGTCAATTACTGATGATGCCCTGAAAGTCGATAATTGAAACCTAAAATTGGGTCAAAAAAAACTATTTTCATGAAAGAAAAAATTTTAGTTTTTCGTTGAGACAGGTTGACCCTTTTTGTGGTTATATTCTGAGTCATTTGAAAGTGCTCAAGCATATTTTCTCCACAGAAAATTGTTGTTTTTCTTAAGGTGTCCGTTTTGCCCTTGCCCACGGGCAGAATTATCAGCCGAGCCGAAGGCGAGGTTGATAAGTGCGTGGGTAAGGGTTGTTTATTTTACTTTCCGTGGTTAGAACCCTTTTCGATCCGGCGTAGCAATACAGCGGGAGGGAAATGTTCCTTTGCTTCCGCCGGGACGGACAAAATATTTGATGTTGATGTTGCCCCCCAATTTTCTTTTAGTTATCTAAATCTTCCGCTGATCCAGGTGATTTTCGTAATTTATATTTCACGACGCAATTGATGATTTTCAGACTGATGAGCCCAGATCCAGTCAAGAAAGTAGGCCTTTTGCCACATCTAGGCTCGCGCTTCCGATACTCCGGCCGGACACATTACGAAACGAGAAAAATACCAATTGAACGACAACCACCGCAATTCGAGCGGTCGCTCAGCGGTCGACGCATAACATCTCGCAGCATGGACGGTAATTCCTCCTTTAATGGTTAAGAATAAATAGCCGGAATAGTTACGGAATCCCCATAAACTATTTTTCGAATATTGTTGTAGCCTTAGGTGGAACAAGACCCGTCGAATCCTACGGCTCTGAGCCGAGTAAGCGTCATACCATGAGTTACGAACCTGAAATTATTCCCGATATGGAGCACATCGATCAACGGCCTAGCCCGATCAAAAATAAAAAAGACAAGGTGAGCACAAATTCTCAGACTACCATGATAATCCTAGAGTTAGGATAGCTCTAGATCAAACTTAGTTCCAATAATTAATGAAAAATGATAAATGAGAAATGATTTTCGCGACTCAAAGAATTGATTGATAGAATTTTAAAGTAATATCGAACGCGGTCTACGCTTTCAAAAGTCAACAAAAAAAAAGAAGAAAGAAAGATAAATAAATCGTTGATGAATGGCTTGGGAGTGCCACAGCAGGTCACATTAATTAATTAATTGTACCGTCAGTGTACGTCGCATGTCACAGTAGCTGCATTCCACGTTGACAACAATTTTCGTCATTCTTTCTGGTAAAAACGGGAGGGGGAAAAAAAATGAAGACATTCCAAAATCATCACAGCAATCATCAGTCGCACATTATTGGGACTCTTCACAGTCGGGAGATAATAATTTTCGGAATTAATCTGTTAATCTGTCACAATCAGTAACAATATTTCACTCATTATAATTAACTGACACGTAACTAACACCGATAGCTCACTCGAAAAACAAGCGTTGGAACAACCTCGGCAAGCAGTGCCAGTAGCCTGGAGGGTGAATATGACGCGGAGCGTGCCGAAAAGGTATTGAAATCATCATTCATTTGCCATCCCACAAAATTAATATTAATCATTTAACTGGGCATTACGGATTCTCAATATTTCTGTCGAGACTAGTCTCAGATGCATGCCTGTCGATCATGCTATTCTTGCCACAATCCTTTCCTCCCCTTCCCAACTGTTTCATCGTTTCTTTGAATTTTAGGGGCTTTATCTGTAAAAAAAATGACATTGAATAATTTTGTCTCGATTTCACAAGAAATTTCGATTGTTCATAACTTGAGGACAGCGAGAAGACTTCGCGTCGAGTGACTGAATTGTATATTTCGTAACACGTGAAAAAAAATGTTTTTTGGCGAGTGGGAGGTTTATATCACGAGACGAAGGCGAGTGATATAATCCTACGAGTCAAAAACCACTTTTTACACGCGTTACGAACATAATTTTTCATCTCAATGCGTCGAAAAAGTACTTTTTCATCACACTGTGTCGGAAAAGTAATTTTTTCGTCCCAGGCGCCCGAAAAACAACGAATCTAACCTCACTCCGTTCGGTTACATCGCAGTTTTCGGAGCCAGAAACGAAAAATATATTTCATCACGCTGTGTCGGAAAAGTAACTTTTCAGTCACTCTCCGCTTCGCATCGAGTGACTGAATCGTAGATTTCGTAACAAGTGAAAAAAAAATGGTTTTTGCGAGTGGGAGGTTTATATGACGAGCCGAAGGTGAGTGCCTCAGTATCACGCGATTCTAACCTCGCTTCGCTCGGTTAAATCGCGGATTACGGGCACAATGACATAAAATATTGTATGGAACTTGTGCGTAATGGTGTTTTTTGCGACCCAAAAACACCATTACGCACATACTGCATAATATACTATTATGTCATTGTGCCCGTAATCCGCGATTTAACCGAGCGAAGCGAGGTTAGAATCGCGTGATTACGGGCACCTATGGCATAAATACAATTTTTGTAATTAGTCACGGCGATTTCGAGGTTACGAACTATTACACCCGACCCTTAATTCCCTCAGCTTCAATTTCATCATCATTGGCATTTTCAACCAGAACACCTCAATTATAATTACGGTTCATCGCAGTAAATTAATAGGCTACAATCCTCCTAGGACCTATCTAAATGTGTAGTTAATGCACAAAATGATTTATGTGACAATAAAAAAAACCTATTAAAAGTATTGACAATTTCGGCACAATTATTGGGAGCGCAGACCGTTGATACTGAGGCATGCAACGCACGTCGACCGTGTGTAAACTCAATGTAATCTCTCCAACTACACGCTTTCTGCGAAAGTCAATTCTTCGTAAATACATAAAAACAAAAAGATTAAAAAACTGTATCGATAAGAAATTTGAGTAGTTGAAGCTTGAGCTTAATAATGTCACAATTTTCCGTACTCTGTCGCGTGCATGGAGCGCTTTTATGATTTTCTTTTCTTTTCTTTTCCCCATCTCTATTACATTGTAGAAGCCAATTGGGGGTATTGCCGTATTACCACCCGGTGGTCACACTAAAAAGACCAAGGACAAGCAAAACGAGAGTGAGAAGGAGAATCACAATGACCTTAACACCTCGGATTTGATAAACGACGGTACGTCTGTCGATGAAAAAACATTGAGTAATAAGAAGAGTAAGAAAAAAGATAAGGAGAGTCCGGATAAACGTGACGTGGACAAAAAAGAGAAGATCAAGGTGAGCGATTAATCAATATATTCGTTGTAATTACAATTTCATTATTTATTTGATTCTATAATGCTTGAATGTCAGTCTCATTATGATTATTTGAACCCAGTAATTGTATTCGAGTGCCAATGTAGATTGATCATTTTGTATTTATTATTAGCCCCCCCTCCCCGCGCGCCCCTCTCGTCTCCCTAGTCATCCATAATAATTATACCTAGATGTAGCATGTACTGCACGTGTGTTTTATTTATGCTGAAAGATTCCTGTCGGTGGTTTTCTCTTTGGAAAACGTGACAAGGAGCCTAAAGAGAAGAAACAGAAGAAAACAAAGGAACTTGACGATTCCATTGAACCGAGTGATGAATCAAATTTATCAGTATCATCAAGACAACCTCATCCCATTGAGCCAATGCAATCATCACCCGAGTCAACGACTCTACCTGGTTTCACAAAACCCTATAATTATGTAGAGAATGAAACAGCACCAGCTAAAAAGCCCTACACACCACATGGTTTTACGTATGAGGACAGATCGACATCGCCATCAGGACTGAAAGAGCCACAGTCTCCAACGTCTGCAAGCAAGAGAGCAACAGGACTTGCCTTCAATTATGCTCCAGGTGAGGCCCAGAGAGTCGCTGAATCAGCTGAGAAACGAAAAACTAAAGAAGCTGTTGGTAATAAAACACCACCACCACTGCCAACAACTCTACCTGGTTTGAAGACACCAGGACTCAATTACGTTGAGTCAGCTGGTTTGAAGGAGCAGCAGAAGGGAGTGGCGCCTGGGCTGGCTCCATTGGATCCAGCTCAAGCAGCCTCAGTAGCGTTAATCACAAGTGAGAAGCAAGGTGATCTTGCTGCCGCCAAACCGGGCGTTGTGATTCCGTCGACAGTGGAAAAACAACCACAGCACTGGATTCTACCACTTCCAGAGGGGGTAGCGATAATTGGAGGGATGGTTTATGCGACTGGAAAGGGAAAACCACACGAACAAAATTCACTGGGTCCCGATGGAAACAAGATTATTGATGGCAAAGTGTGTGGTAAGGATGGAAAACCATTGAAAAAATCTGACTTTGGACCTCAGGGTCTCCACATTTCGAGTGGCCTGGTAGTGGGAAAAGATGGGAAGCCCCTGAATCAGTGTGGCATTGGTACAAACTATGATTCCATCGAGAATGGAGTGCTTTGTGGACCAAAACATCGTCCCCTCAACGAATCCTCCTTGGGGCCTGAACATTGTCTGATAAAGGAGGGGAAAATTGTTGGAAAAAATGGAAAACCAATTACCCTGGATAAACTCGGTGGTGATGGCAGTTGTATCAAGGATGGCCTGATATTTTCCGATAATGGTATGCCATTGACTCAGGGTGCTTATGGTACAGAAGGTAATTACATCGTCGGTGGTATTGTATGCGGTCACAATGGCAAATCCATTAATCAAATGGCCCTTTTACCGGACGCTACATACATCGCTAATGGTTTAATCCATGGGCGGGACGGTAAAACACTCACCGCTGGTGATATCGGAGTAGACGGCCATTACATAAATGAGGGCAAAGTTTATGGTAGAGATGGTAAAGCCGTGAAGAGCGAGCCCTTCAATTCCGAGGGTTCATTTCTGAAAGAAGGCGTTATATACAACAAAGAGGGCAAACTCTTGAATCAGGGATCGCTGCTGCCCAACGGGGCACACCTCAAGGATGGCAAAGTCGTGGGTGTCGATGGGAAAAACATCAAGCACGCTTACTACCAGACTGACGGTAGCTTTATCAAGGACGGAATTATATACGGAAAGGACGGCAGAGCCCTCAATCGAATTCCACTAATTGCCGAGGGTAGTTTCATAAAAGAGGGAATTATTCATGATAGAAATGGTAGGACTTTGAACCAGAGTCTCTTCAAACCTGACAGTACCATCATACGTGAGGGTGTCATTTGTGATGGTGCGGGTAAACCCTTGGCTCAAGGATTCCTCGGGGATAATCAGCTCATCAAGGATGGAGTGGTACACGGGAGGGATGGAAAACCATTGAAACAAGAGTCCTTTGGATCTAACGGAAGTGCCATTAAGAAGGGTGTTGTCTTTGCGAAAAATGGCAAACCCCTGAATCAGGATTCTCTAGTTCCAGATGGTGGCTGCATCAAGGATGGTAAAGTGTGCAATAAAGATGGAAAACCGATCAAGTCGTGTTTCTTTAAGGCCGACGGAAGTTTCATTAAAGACGGTCAGATCTACGGAAAAGATGGTAAGCCGTTGAATTTGAGCTGTTCACTACCAGCTGACTGTTACATTCGTAATGGTGTAGTTTTTAATCATGATGGGGTACCCCTGACAATCAGCATCTTCGGAGGTGATGGCTCTTACGTATCCGCCGGTCTCATTCACGACAAGTATGGAGTAATTGTGAAGGAGGGTATTTTCGGACCGGATGGTAATAAAATCAAGGATGGCCTCGTCATTGGAAGAGATGGTAGGCCATTGACTCAAGACGACAGAGGTCCGGATAATATCGCTGTACTGGAGGGGAAAATTGTTGATGTCAGTGGAGCACCGAAGAACCTCGCGTCCCTTGTTTCAGATGGCTGTTACATTAGCGATGGTATTATTTATGATGCTAATGAGAAACCCTTGAAGCAGGGGGCATTCAGGCCGGATGGAGCATACATCCGAGACGGATTAATTTACGGCTGGGGTGGAGCATTGTTGAACGCCGGTAGCCAGATGCCGGATGATTTTTATGTGCACCACGGTAGGATCTATGGTAAAGACGATAAACCGTTGGATCATAGCTCGTTTGGGCCTGATGGCTCCTCGATACAGAATGGCTTTGTCTATGATAAAAATATGAAGCCACTGAACCAGGGAATTTTTGGAAACGAGGGGGGATATATACGGGATGGAGAAGTTTATGGGGCTGATGGTAAGCCTCTCAATAAAAAACATACGACGACCATTACAATCAGCCTTGTACGGTATGGATTGATGTGTGGGAATGATGGGAAACCAATCGCTTCTGGGCCCTTCGATAACTCCGGGAATACCATTAAAAACGGAAGGATTTACGACAAGAATGGTAAGCCCCTGAATTTGGAGAGTATGGGAGGCGCGGGACAGTCGGTCAAGAGTGGTCTCGTTGTCGGCTCCAATGGTAAACCAGTGACTCAAGGACCGCTGAAGCCGGAGACTTGTTTTGTCAGGAATGGGAGAGTTTATGCGGCTGATGATCAACCACTTACGCAAGAGGCTTTTGGCCCTGAGGGGCTCAAGGTCAAGGAGGGCGTTATTGTTGATAAAACTGGGAGACCCGTCAAACAGGCACCCTTCGACGGCGAAGGGAATTACGTGAAAGATGGGCTCGTTTACAGCAGCAATGGGAAGCCACTCGATAAACGGTACACGACGATAACAATTAAGATTGTAAGGAGGGGGCTTGTTTATGATAATAATGGGAAACCAGTGGAGCATGGGGTGTTTGGGGAGGATGGAAGTTATGTCAAGGATGGAAGGATCTATGGGACGGATAATAAACCGCTGAACCAGGAGATCTATGGGGATGATGGGGGATATATCAAGGAGGGAGTCATCTACGCTAAGGCGGGCCAACCTTTGGAACGCGAGCCGTTGCCTGCTGAAGCCACAGCGACCCCCAAAGTTTCGGCTCTGTCGAAGATTA
The DNA here is from genome assembly GCA_030522845.1 of Psyttalia concolor. Lineage (NCBI taxonomy): Eukaryota > Metazoa > Arthropoda > Insecta > Hymenoptera > Braconidae > Psyttalia > Psyttalia concolor. The sequence goes on from JAPYZM010004028.1 coordinate 10,156, forward strand.
AAAAGACACTTGTACCTGCTAGTACACCGACGATTGTGAAAACCACGACGAAACAGTCGGTTGTGAAGGATCAGGAGGGATTGACGCAGAATATCGAGGAGAAAATTGAGGATCTCACGCCTGGTGGAACTGGACAAGTCACGGTTAACACGCAAGTCAATAAGGTAAAGCACTTTGGTTGAATGTGCGAGAATGTTTATAATTTATTTTGGTGACAGTTACCTTTTATTTTGTTTGTCTGTTATTTGTTGTGTCTCCTTGTCTCCGTGTAATTCTCAGTAAATCTTCAAGTATAGGGGAGATGGCGGCAAAATGGCCACCGTAAATTTTTTTGGATTTTCCAGATTTTTAAATTCTTTTATTTTCATCATTTTTTTTTTGTTTAACTCATGAAAGAAATACAGAATTAAATGCGTATATGTGCTTGGATGGATGAAAATTGAGCGACTAAAGTCTCAATTTTTCAATTAGGCAGAATTACGAAATCTAGTGAATATGCATACCTTCCCACAACAATCATAAATCAATAGATAGATAAAATCACCTCAAAACATTCCTCAAACTTTGATTTTCAAGATATTGAGAACAGCTAAAACATTTCAAGTTTAATTGTCAATTACTGATGATGCGTTGAAAGTCGATAACTGAAACTTAAAAATGGGTCGAACAAAATTATTTTTATAAAAGAAAAAATGTTAGTTTTGTCCCCACCCGCCCAACAAAATATTTTTGTCGACAGAGGTTGTCCCTTTTTGTGGTTATATTCTGAGCCATTTGAAAGCTATCAAGCACATTTTCTCGACAAAAAATTGTTTTTCTTCTTAAGGTGTCCGTTTGGCCCCAGTCTCCCCTACTTTAGATTTTTTTTTCCAATGTTTCAATGGAAAATTGTTGAATAGTTTGTAGCTAACTTTTTGATTAGTTCAATAGTAGTTGTTGTGAATGTAGGCAGATGCACAAGATGATGGTAGAGCGCCGTACATGACTGCTACGGCCGTTACAACTCGAACAGCAACAATGCATGAGGATCTTGAGAAAAACCAAAAAACAAGTCAGGTTTGTATGACCTTCATTTCCATGTACTCAGCTCTGTGAACGAATATTATTCTCATTTTATGAGTTATTTTTACAATGGCAATGTCACACGACAGGTCGAGGAAAAAACAGTTGCCCATACGACAGCTACAAGTGCCAACAGACAGGAGCAACGAGTTGTAACTCAGGAAGTTAAAACTACGAGTCACGTACTCACCGGAGAACAGGTAAAATTTTCTCAAAATTCAGCTGAGTGAATTTGGTTATGTTCACTCGTTATTTGTAATATCTGAATATAAAGCACATTAGGAAAATGCTATGGTAACTCTGCCGCATATCAATTCATAATTCGTACATTGTGGACACATTGACCACGAGTTTAACAATTCTAATCTGCAAAATGAAATCATAACAGTCATGAATATTCACTAATTTCATGTTAGAGTTATATTTTGGTTTGAAATTTGAGTATTTTTATTTATTCAATTTTTTTTTGTTGAAAATTTGGTGTCATTAGCAGATCACAATCATTGGTTTTAATAAATATGAGGTATTCTGTACAAAATCACTCCCCCTCACACTCTCGAAAATTTCTGATGATTTTTTTTTAACAATTCGGAAGTTTCATTGATCAATTTTAGAGCCTTTAAGAATCAACACAAAATTAAATGAAAAATTATCAAGGGCACAAAAAATTTCAGGATCAATAAATAATAGTCGCATGAATAGAGCTCAAGTTATAACAAAAGGGAATAATAAATAAATATCAATATCTTTGGACTGGGCTATAAAAAAAATATTTGTTTAACATTTAAGGCTCTCACTTGAAAAACTCCCATTTACTCAGCTTCTGGTGGTCCTAGTAGTTGTTGTATAATTGTGAAAATGATGAACAAAAAAACTAGAAAAAATCCTCATTTTTATCCCAACGTTTCGAACCGACAAAGTGTTCCTCTTCAGGGCATTTATTTAATTCTAGTTAATTATTTTGTCATTTAAATGCAAAAAAAAACAAAGCACCAAAGAACTGTATATTGTTAATACATTATGATTGTTATTATCATTATTATTACTGTTATGGAAAATGTAAATTTTCCATGAATTTAACCGTAAAAATATACAGCTCTTTATTTGCTTTGTGTTTTTTTGTCTTTTTTTTTTTTCATTTCAATGACAAAATAATTAACTAGAAATATCTTCCAAGCCAAACTCACCTCCGGATTCGCAAAATATTCAATTTTTGTATTGAAAACTCCTACTTTCCACCCGAATGGAAACAAGAACATTTGAAAATTTTTACCTGCCAAGTTCTCAACAGTTTGTTTTGGACTTTCTATGGTGAGAGATAAGAAGCGTGCAAGTGCTTCTGTCCTACTGGCTAGTTGAATAGTAGAAAATTTTTCCTATGTGATAACCATTGCTCTTTGAAAAAATGGATAAAAAAAAAACAGTTTTGGAAACGCCGACATAAGTTTTTGAGCTTCTTCACTGATGATATCGACGGCATTTTTACATTCCTCCACGGCGCATAACCCGAGCGTCCACGAGTACTGCAGTATTTCAGTAGGCGTACTTCCCAATTCACTCGCTTTTCATAAATCACACATCTCCTGCCGGAATTTAAAGAAGATTCAGAGTTTACAAACGCTACATGTTTCGATCAAATACCCAATGTAAAAAATCTGATGTATATTTGCGTACCTATACGAAGTCAAACCACAGCGCTTTCGTTGTAGCCCTTGGAAGAACTGCTTGAACGACCGGTGCAAACGATTGAATCCTCAGATGACGATGGGTCCATTTTCGAGGTTATGCTCGTATTGTCATGCACCGGGACTATGGGCTTTAGTGCGTGTTTGAGTCGCACAAATCGTTAGTTTCGCGATTGGCCAACACTCGCGACGAAAGAATGGCGTTGTAACCGTGCTGGTCACAAAAGAGATTGTTTCACAACCTAATTTTTGCCCGGAAATGCGTACTTTCAGGTAGGGGATGAAGAATAGTATATTTTTCACCGTGGGTGGTAAGCACGTGAGGAAGGCTCCTTTATTTTACTTTCCGTGGTGAGAAAAATTATATAAATGCCCTGAAGAGGAACACTTTGTGTGTTCGAAACGTTGGAAAAAAATGAGGATTTTTTAATGTTTTTGTTCTTCATTTTCACAATTATACAACAACTATTAGAATCGTCAGAAGCTGAGTGAGTGGGAGTTTTTTAAGTAATATTGAAAACGGTTGGATTGAAGAAGAGACATTGAAGTCTCCCAATTGTGTAAAAAATTGCCATCAATTTTCCCCGAGGTGAGGGTATAAGGTTGACTCATTTGGAGTGGAATACTTCATACTGATTTACTATCATAATTTTTCATCATCGATAATAATGAATTTTGACGGCTTTGGCTAACACGTTGCATGGCGTAGCTGTTCACACGACGTCTCAGTACATCGAGTTCGAGCAGTGGTGATTCAGGTACACCAATTGACCTTGATGACGATCAGCAGGCTTTCTACAATCAGTATTATCAGGTAATCCACTGAAACCCACATCGATTTTATAAAAATCATTGTCATGGTATGGAAAAAGTGCAGGTTTAGCAATTGTTGGTGGATGAAGACGAACTTTATATCGTTAAAAATATTACAATAGCCCAGGTAAATTGATTATTCAGTGCTGTTGATGCCCACTATCGCATGTCAGATGTCAAACTATGTCCTCGCTGTATCGAATTCCTCTGTACCCATTACAAGTGCATGCGGAAAAATGAGTATTTTTATTACTATTGTCGTGAGGTAGAGGTGAACCGTAAGGCTTAAAAAAAATCTCCCCCCATTCAATGTCAATGACACAATATGAGAGTTGACTGCATTCAGAGGAACAATTTACGACAAGCTCACAAAAAGTTTGTTGAGAATGTTTGATTAATTTTTGGGGATTACAAATTCTCAGGGGGATGCAGGTAGTGTAGCGACTGAGACCCAGGTATTCTCGGGCCAGCCGCCGAGCAGCATAACTGCAACGAGTACAGTGCCTCTCGTTGCCACTGAAACGAGGAAAGTTGCACTGGAGAATGACGACGGTAGCTACCATGTCAGCGGTGAAATAGTGAGCTCTCAAACGATTTCTAGCAAGACGAGGACTGTCGAAACAATTACGGTGAGTGGACTGTGCAGTAAAAACTCCGTAACCCTCGAGCACTCGCGCTATGGTTTCCGCGCGGACGTTTTTCTAATTTTCATAATGTCTCTTAAAGTATGAGGAATTAGGCTCTGCCTTTTTACAAATTCCTCGAATAATATGTTCTGATGAGAGTATACACGCCTAGGTTGTCCTAAAGGGACTAATTTTCTTTTTAATCAATTTTTTTTGGTCCGCCGCAGGCGAAAATGAGCGCAGCGCTCACCACGCGAGTACTCGCGTAGTGGAAATTTGACGAGCAGTGTTGCCGACTCTCGTGAACTTCTCTAGTCTCTTGCCATATTTATTATATTCAAAGATAGATATGGGTTAATTATTTAGTGATACTTATTAAACAATATCAAAGATATTGGTACCTTCCGAAGTTATTGAAATAAAGAAATCAAATAGTTGTAGCTATGAAATCAGTTATCAGAGGTATATTTGAATGCCCATCTCTCGTATCGTGTGAGCACGTTGTGGCAACGTTGCACCCGAGAATACACGGGCGGCACGGCGCTTGCCACGCGAGTACGGGAGGGTTAAGAGATGACTCGCTAACGTATGAACGCCTAGTCGCATGAGGAGAATCGTTCCCCCACTCTAACATTTCCTTCCCAACGCATTCTCTGTCTAATATCTCCCGCTCTCACTCGCTCTTGCCTTCGGTAACCATTACCGCACTACCCGGAGGCGTTCATTGGTTCGTCCCCCCACCATCCCAGGTACATGCGTCTCTTTCCATTCGTGACGCTCTCACTCTCTCGGAGTCGAAGAGAGGGAAACTCGATAAAGTATTTTCCAAGAATCCAGATCCCGCTACCGTATCTCTTAAAGTAGCTCGTCAGTCACACAAATTTGTAAGAATGTTGAAAAGTATGAAGAATAACTGCCAAATGTTATTACATTTTTAATCGTAATTTTTTGCTCGATTTATTTACCGTTTTAGATTTTGACAGAATCAATTTTGAAAAATCCGGACTTAACCTGGCGGCTCATGGGAAAATCCATTATTTTGTTTCGGTTAAAGATTAAAATCTCAAAGTTTTATCAAAAATGAGAAAAAAAATATTTAAAATATTCACACTAATTTCATAACGATTTATCGTTCGCTTTCGTCGATATTAACAATAATCTGTAGAAATTGACGACAAACCGGAAGCTAAATAAACGTGGCAACGTAGCCTCAATCAGCTGTCACTGCGATTTTGGTTGACAACAGATTAATAATCAAATATTTTAAGCAGTATTCAAGTGGAGAGGTTATGGCATCCACTACACTCGACTCCCGCATACGGCTCGAATTTACAGCGTTGCCACGACTATTAGTGACCTAGTCGACTAAGTGACTATTTATTAGTTTTTTTATTT
>JAPYZM010004029.1:0-17104 GCA_030522845.1 Psyttalia concolor
TTCCGGTTTGTCGTCAATTTCTACAGATTATTGTTAATATCGACGAAGGCGAACGGTAAATCGTTATGAAATTAGTGTGAATATTTTTTCTATTTTTTTTTTTTTATATTTTTGATAAAACTTTTAGATTTTAATCTTTAACCGAACCAAAATAATGGATTTTCCCATCAGCCTCTAGGTTAAAATCCGGATTTTTCAAAATTGATTCTTTAAAAATCTAAAAGGCTAAATAAATCGGGCAAAAAATGACGATTAAAAAATCTAACGTTCTCCAGCTATTCTTTATAGTTTTCAAAATTTTTACAAATTTGTGTGACTGATGAGCTACTTTAATTCTAAAAAATTAATACAAGAAATTCTAATTATTCTCTTGAACAGTGACAACGCCCTGAAGAAAAATGAAGAGCTGGAGTTCGAGAGGAACAAGGAACGTTTTATGTTCTTAAAGTGGGGGGCCAAGGCCCTTCAGAATATGCTCATTGTCCCACCGGGCAGTGGAATCGTCCACCAGGTGAATCTCGAGTACCTGGCAAGAGTTGTTTTTGATAAAGATGAACTACTGTATCCTGACAGCGTCGTCGGCACTGACTCCCATACAACGATGATCAATGGCCTGGGCATTCTTGGATGGGGTGTTGGTGGGATTGAAGCTGAGGCTGTCATGCTGGGTCAGGCTGTCTCCATGCTTTTGCCCAAGGTCATCGGTTACAAACTCGTGGGGACTTTGAATCAATACGTCACGTCCACTGATCTTGTGTTGACCATTACGAAGGTAATTAGTGGGGGGGGGGGGAATTATCAAATTTTTGATGATAAGGCGTCACAGAGAAAATTTGTATTGTTTTCTCTGGACATTTTAAATTATTTTTCCGAAAATTGGGGACAGTTAATATTTTATTCTAGGAGAATTATTTATTCTGTCACAATTATTAATTTGTCGTGATGGAACTGTTTCATAACAAACATTTTGTTATTGTGAGAGAAGTGGCAATTGTCAAATTTGTTATAGATCCCAAATGAATCCCCGGTCTCAGAGTTTAATACCTGATTTTGTGATATTTGAAGGCAATTTATTTTCTATTTTGTTGACACTTGTTTACAGAATCTCAGGCAATTAGGAGTAGTTGGAAAATTTGTGGAATTCTATGGGCCCGGTGTTGCTGAGCTCAGCATTGCTGATAGAGCTACCATCTCGAACATGTGTCCCGAGTATGGAGCTACTGTAGGATTTTTCCCGGTGGATCGACAGAGTTTGGGGTACTTGAGGCAAACTGGTAATTAATGAAAAGATTACTTTTCAATTCTACAGTTTGCCTGATTTTTGGCAACGTCGACTGGCTGAAAAATATATTTTAAATACCCTCTAAATATATTTTTCATCCTCACTTATAGTTTTCCCCTGCTATTTACGCAATTATCATTCAATCACTTTAACAATGTCAATAATTACTCAATGAAATTCTAAAAAATTGATTTCCCTCCACAAAGATAACTTTTTAATTCGACAGACGTTTTTAGACTCATTAATACGTATTTTCATTTTATTTATTTTATGCAATGAGTAAAAAATGGCAAAGCATCTGTTTGACTGAAAGTATTCCCGATAATTTCCAAAATATAATTTTCCGCCGGAAAAGTCAAGATGTCTGCTTTAAAAATTTAGGCAACGACTCACCACTTCCTATTCCCTCCGCATTCTCCCGTCGAATACAAACCCCAGAATGATTGATCGTAGCGTTAAACTCACTAATTTCGTATTGTACTCAGGGCGAACGGAGGAGCACATTGAGCGCATTGAAAAATACCTGGAAGCCGTCCGAATGCTGCGGGACTACAACAATGTATCCCAGGACCCCATATTCTCCGAAACAGTGACGCTGGACTTGGGCACAGTTGTATCCAGCGTCAGTGGCCCCAAGAGGCCCCACGACCGAGTCTCAGTGTCGGAAATGAAATCCGATTTCACCAGCTGCCTTGCAAACAAGGTACAGACAATTCTCAATGCCCCAGCAATACCCCAAAAATATGATTATCAGTAATTCTGCCGATGTAAATTGAGTACACGCATGGGACAAACTTAACCCAGTGACGAATTTAGTGAGACGCCATCCTGAATCAAGTTCGTCCCATTCTGCACTTAGTCCCACTGTTTATTCACCCCCGCTTGAGTGCGTATGAACAATTATTTCTCCTCTGACCGAAACAATTATTGGAAACCAGCTGGGGAGGTAACCGGCGAATTTAAAGTAACTTGTGCTGTGATATGGAGGTTAATGTTACAAATCACTGCACAAGTCCTTCGAAACTCGACCGATTATTGTTGATAATTAATGAGCAATTGGAGAGTCCAGTGATGATGATTCCCACCGGAATTCCCTTGCTGATCTAGCTTTATGAATGCAGTGCAGTAGCCATACAGTTAGATCACCAAAGAAACACCGGCGAGACGAATGCCGAGGGTGTTCCCATCTCCGAGGAAATGGTGGAACCACTGGACTCCAGGGACGAGTATTTCGATCTAGTCACGTGTGGGATTTTTCCGTGACACTAGATCGATACTGCGTCTCCGGATTCAAGTGATGAGTGACTCAATTTTTTTTTACCACCAATTGTTGATAAAATGTTGTTCAGGGACTAATATTGGATGAATCCTACCCGGTGAGGTGTCAATTATTCCACACCGAATGAGATTGCATCCGACAGCAGTCTTCTCGGTGATAATTTTATTTGTCGTGTACTTGCACTCACTCGTTGGTGGAGAAATTATTAGTTGGGATGATGGTTCGATGGTTTCTCGAGGTTGACTAGTGACCTTGCTCCCTCGGCGGCACATTTTATACGGACTTGCCGGAGCCCCCACCCCGCAACGGCTGGAGCCCATTGGCCAGGCCCAGGGGACTCTTGACGCATCCCTCGCACTCATTACTCCCTCTAATGCCGGGCCCCACGTCGCCGTGGGTCTAGTCAATGACGAAGGCTAGAGGACATTTGGTAAATACAAAGAAATTGTCATTAGGCCGGCTTAATGGAATTTAAAGTAGCTTAACTGTTGCCCGCAATTTAGGGGTCATTAGATTTGTTATCGTCACTCTTCGGGGGGGCTCAGTATTTGTTTTGGTTTTCCAGACGGCAATTTTCATCAGTGGAAGATTTTTGGAATAATTGAAAATTCAAATGGGAACATTATTGGGGATAATTTGGCTTCGTCAATTCAGTCAAGCTTTCTCAGTTAATTCATTCTTTTGTTGATAAATTTTTTACATCTCCCTCGGGAGTTTTGCAGTGTCAAGATTAATTTGTCATTAATTTCTGATTGTTGATTTAAAAAATCGAGCAAGAGAGATACAAAAATCAATTCATTGAAAACAACTGGTGATTACGTTAGCATTTTTCCTGAATTTAATTATTGAAAAATATTGAAAAGTTCGGGGAGAATTTTTGTCGTTAATTATTTGTTGAGATCAATTGTTCATGTTAATGGGACTTTTCTCAATTTGCAATTCAACTACTGTACAATAAATTTACAAAATTACCTGTTGAGACGACAAGTGGCTACTCGATGGCAATAATCACTTGGAAAGTATTTGAAAGGAAAGTAATTATTGACACAAGTTTTTTTATCGCCTCTGTTGACTGTAATCGATTAAACCCGAATCTCAATAATTGAGAAAACTCCACATACCCGACAAATAATTCCTCACCTTTCGGATGGGAATTGACTCGAGAGGGAACTCGAGAATGCGTTTTATCGATCGGAATATCTATTCAATTGCGTTAAACATCGGCGTCTCATTTCTTTCATTACAGTGAATTGTAAATTATAGGGGGCTTCAACTGGCAATTACTTTATCAATGTGAAAATATTTTCGGGGGAATAAAATTTATGATTTCTTTTCAAATAGATTTCTGGAAAATTCCGGCGACACGTGATGACATGACTTCCATTACAATTCACCGAGCCATTAGTCCTTAGAAATATTCGTACCCTAATCGTGGCATTGTTCCCGAAGCTAATCAGTAGAAAGCCGACGGAGATTAGTCATTCGACAGAAGTCTGGCGTCAAGTCTCATTACCAAAAGATAATCAAAAATTTTGTTGTTAAATTGTAAAACTGTTCAAGTCAATTGATTTTGTTGATCGGTTTTTGATGAATATCTCGGAGACCGGGGCTTATATCGAAATTTTGGTGATTACCATTTTTGCAGCTCTCGATTCGCACTACAAAAAAGCTTATTACAATAATATTGCTATCTCCGTTGGCTGTCGAGATATCGATTAAAAACTGGTCGATAAAAAAATCACCCAAAACCGAGCTACCGGTTATCTATTCACCGAAGTTTGAGACAAATATCTCGGAATCTAAGATCGATATCGAAAATTTTGTAATGACATTTTTTGTGCATCTCGATTGGCTCTTCAAAATAGGTTATTACAAAAATAGTGATATCACCCCCAGGTCCGGAGATATTTAGCAAAGACTGTAAGAGAGTGGAAATTCACTTGACTCGTTGTCATTTCGCTTATAGATTTCCGTAAAGAGGAATTCTCGCGAGCTCGAGCGCAAAAAAAAAATGACCCGTCACCTCTGAAACCTCCCGATTAACTGCTAAACCCGTGCGAATCGTCGAGGCACCGTTCACGCGTCGCCCGATCGCAATCGCTGATCTGACAATTTCTTCAATTCTGCATATTCCACGTCGTGAGGCGTCAATCGGTAATGCGATCGTCCAAGTCATCGTTAGGCATTGAAAATGCTCATCAGAAAATAAAATGCCGTGAAATATTCCGCGAGAATTTGAAGAAGACGAAATTTTTCCAGAGTAGAAGCAGACGCCCAGCCACAAAAATAACCTGGGCCTGGGATTACCTGGGTAACTAGGGGTTCATAAACATCACCTTTTGCCTAGCAATAAAATTCGACGCCTCATTGCCGTCCCGGTCTTCTGGAAAAAATAAAATATCTTTTTCTTTCAACATTCTCTCCAACATTTATTTCTCTGTCGTATAGATCGGCTTCAAGGGCTACGGCCTCACCCCCGAGAAGGCGAAGACCGAGGGGATATTTCAATTCGAGGGCAAAGACTACAAGCTCCGTCACGGATCCGTTGTAATTGCCGCAATCACCAGTTGTACAAACACTAGCAATCCGAGTGTTATGCTCGGTGCAGGTGAGTCTTGGTGGGTGCGTTGGTTTAAAGGGGGCTCATTCTCAGGGAAACAAATTTTCCTGATTTTTTCCGAACGCAAAAAAAAGCTTTAAAGTAGCTCATCAGTGGCCCCTGAAGCCTTTGAATGTATATAAATTAAACAACTTCTAAAAATTATCACATTTATTTGTTAATTAGTCATATGAATTATACAAGTCATAAATATATAATAAAATTGATTCTGTAAAAATCTAAAACGGTAAATAAATCGAGCAAAAAATTACGATTAAAAAATCTAATAACATTTTCCAGCTATTCTTTATAGTTTTCAAAATTCTTACGAATTTGTCTGACTGATGAACTACTTTAATTAAAGTATCCTGGCATTTTAAATGGGAGAGCAGATTTTTTTGCTCAATCGTTTGGGTGCGATAATCTTTATTAATTAATGACAAAAAAATAAATTATTGTGGTAATTTTTTTAATGAACAACAATTTAATGAGATAAAGCCTGTTAAGACTCCTTAATCGTTTTTTTTCTCTGTTGTTTTACTGGTTTTAACACAAGATAAACAATTACTGGGGACTTATCCGGTTAGATAACAAATACAATCGCAATTGCAATACTTTTTCAATTACATTGAACAAAAATGGAAGTACAACCTTCCCTGAGAAATTAAATTTGCGTTTTTCAAGAAATTACAAATAAAATAAAATAAAAATGACAACAGTAGTGGAGCACTCTCAAAAAGGAGGAAATTATCCACTTCTTTTGAATTGAAAAATAAATTTCCCAGCCGAATTTGTGGATATGAAAAATCCGAAGCACTTAATTCCCGAGAAGATGGATATACCGAAAAATATTGAAACCTGAGCTGAAAATCTGTTAAAAATTATCGAGAAAACGTTGACGATCTGCCGTCCGTTAACCAGCAGTTGCATTGTATTCATAAAGAAAACTGCGCCAGGTCTACTTGCGAAGAAAGCCGTGGAGGCGGGATTAACCGTTGCCCCGTACATCAAGACATCCCTTTCGCCTGGCTCCGGGGTGGTCACTTACTACCTGCGAGAGAGCGGTGTCATCCCCCCGCTGACTCAGCTCGGCTTCGACGTCGTTGGCTATGGCTGTATGACTTGTATTGGCAACAGCGGACCACTGGATGATTCCATTGTTGATGCTATCGAGAAGGTACCTATTGTTCATGAATCATTTTGAATTTTCAGGTGTTTCAGTTGGATTTATTCTAGCGATAATCACAATTCGATATCCGTAATGAATCCCCATCAAATCGAGGCAATAAAATTCTCCTGTCGTTTAAATTTAAGGGAAATTGCAGGAACTTCCGTTATAACCCAATGGAAAACCAAATAACATTAATAATTATTTATTGTGATTGTCGTGAAATAATTATTGACTTCCTATATAATTTGTTTTCTTCTAAAAAAGACCAAAAAGACTAACTATAAGAAATAATTTGTGGAGCAGAAGATTTTTCAAGAATTAACAAATGATGAAATGAGAACCCCAATCAACCGTTTTTTTATTCGCTTCTTAACTATTTAAACTCCCTAAAGGATTAATTATTATATTTTTATCGTTGACATGTGCAAAAAAATCTGAAGCCATGATTAACTTGCCGATAGGAAGTTATTGGTTTCACCCCAAAAATGAAAATCGCTAATTTTGTGAAATGTCGGCGTTTTCTGACCAGAAGAAACCCCCCAGATGTTTTTATCGAGTTGTATGTATGTGTGTGTGTGTGTGTGTGTGATCACTTTTTTTTGTTTACGTTCCCGGACGAACGGACAGTGCGATCGGAAAAATTTTGGTGGCGATCGATAGATCTCATCGAGGACAAGATCGGATTAGTTTGTGAGCGAAATCCCCCCCACCCCATTTTGAGTTTTTTAAAAGAATAAGGATTACAAGAAATTTGGATTTTTCAATTTCTATCGTTCACGCTCCCGCGCAGGCGTGTCATCCGATCGAAGGGATTTTGATCGCGATCGATAGCCATTTCAGTCTATCGGGAAGTTCGTTACGAGGCTCGTCAAGGGCCGAATGAAAGAAAAAAAATCGCGTTACGAATTGTGTTGGGAATTAGTCCGGGAAGATAGTAGTTCAACGCAACAACAATGGGAGCGAGCGACCAACAACCCCGACCAATGTTTTCCCTTTGTTGATTTTTCTCTTAATCATAAATTTATTAATCCCCCGGGTGAGGCAGTTCTAGTGTTAATTTTAATATAAGGTACAGTTCAATGGATTTCCCCAATTAATAATGAACCATTAATTCCCCCAATTAATCATTGAATCCTCTTCAGAACGAGCTGGTCTGCTGCGGAGTTCTCTCCGGCAATCGCAACTTCGAGGGAAGAATTCATCCCAGCACGCGAGCTAATTACCTCGCGTCACCTCTCCTCGTGATTGCGTACGCAATAGCAGGTACAGTGGACATTGATTTCGAGAAGGAGCCACTTGGGAGGAGGATCGACGGTCGCGAGGTCTTCCTCCAGGATATCTGGCCTACGAGGGCTGAGATCCAAGCGGTCGAGCAGCAGTACGTCATCCCAGCAATGTTCAAGAGTGTTTACGAGAGAATTGAACAGGGCAGCACACGCTGGGCCAGCCTCGCAGCACCCGAGGGACAACTGTACCCTTGGGATGTTAACTCTACCTACATCAAACATCCTCCCTACTTCGATGGCCTGCAAAAGGTGAATTACTCGTAATTAGGGGACAGTGACGAGAAATTCCCATTTTACACGTTCAAAAATGCGCGTCTAGAAAAATTAACAGATAACTTCAGAAAATTCCCTGGAAAATTCTACTGGAATTCCGTAGAAATATTTTACTTCTTTTTTTCTGCGAATTCGATTGATGATTTCCGCTTTCGCGGAATGGAATAAAAAAATACTTGAGAATCCTTTTAATCTAAAAAATACTAAAGAAAGTTAATTAAGGAATCATGACATTTAATGGATTGATTTGTTTACAATTAATTAGGTATGAGTGATTTTGTTTGTAATTGCAGCAATTGCCGGAGATAAAACCGATAAAAGGAGCGCGAGTGCTGTTGAATCTCGGAGATTCTGTTACAACTGATCATATCAGCCCAGCTGGAAGTATCGCTCGTAATTCGCCTGCTGCAAGATACTTAGCTTCGAGAGGGTAATCACAATAAGTACATTTATGCCGTTACAATATTTTCGACCTGAATTTTCCTGACTTTTCAAAGAAAATTGTAATGGTCGACCCGAGAAAAATTTGACAAATTCATATCAAGAAATTTCACCAGTAAAATGTTTGCGTGGATAAATTAAATAAATTTATTCAATTTGAATGAGATTAAAGGGAGTGATATTAATAATCAACACGAGCCTTTTTTCCATCAGCCTCACGCCGAAAGAATTCAATTCCTATGGGGCTCGTCGAGGCAATGACGCCGTCATGATGCGGGGAACATTCGCCAACATTCGTCTAGTGAATAAATTCGTCGGAAAACCCGGCGCAAGGACTCTCTACATTCCCACAAACGAGGAGGTAAAATATTACCCGTAAATACCCTTCGTACCCTTAAAAAATACGCCAGCGAATCCACTAGATTTTTGTACGAAATATTGTCTCAAAATTCTTGAGGTTCTGGGTTGTTTTCCGTCGGAAAGTAATTAATTTTGTGAGGGAAAAGTCGAAACGATAATAGTCATTTTTTCAATAATATTTTTTGTTGACAATGTCTCTCGAAAACACGACAAATACGTTAAATATAAATATAATAGTATATTTCGTGACAAGTGAAAAAAAATGGGTTTTGGCGAGTGGGAGGTTTATATCACGAGCCGAAGGCGAGGGATATAATCCCACGAGTTAAAAAAACATTTTTTTTTCACTTGATACGAAATATACTATTTCATCTCAATGCGTCAAAAAAGTAGTTTTCAGTCGCTCGACGCGAAGCGCAGACGCGAAGCGGAGAGTGACTGAAATAGTACATTTGGTAAGAAGTGAAAAAAAATGTTTTTTGGCGAGTGGGAGGTTTATATTACGAGCCGAAGGCGAGTGATAATCCCACGAGTCAAAAACCACTTTTTTCACGTGTTACGAACAATATTTTTCATCTCAATGTGTCGGAAAAGCCCTTTTCAGTCAATCGACGTGAAGCAGACAGTGACTGAAAAGTTACTTTTCCGACACAGCGTGTTGAAAATAATTTTTCATCTCAATGTGTCGAAAAAGTACTTTTCAGACACAGCGTGATGAAAAATGGTTTTTGGCGAGTGGGAGGTTTATATAATCCCACGAGTCAAAAACCATTTTTTTTCACTTGTTACGAAATATACTATTTCATTTCAATGTGTCGAAAAAGTACTTTTCAGACACAGTTGATGAAAAATTTTTTTTGGCGAGTGGGAGGTTCATATCACGAGCCGAAGGCGAGTGATATAATCCCACGAGGCAAAAACCACTTTTTTCACGAGTTACAAACATAATTGTTCATCTCAATGTGTCGAAAAGTTACTTTTCCGACACAGCGTGATGAAATCGTATATTTCGAAACAAGTGACAAAAACTGGTTTTTGGCGTGTGATATAATCCCACGAGTTAAAAACCACTTTTTTCACGAGTCACGAACATAATTTTTCATCTCAATGTGTCGAAAAAGCTACTTTCCCGACACAGCGTGATAAAAAAATATTGATTTCTATTTTTGGTGGAGCTGCGCCTAAAAATTGACCATTAACCATAATTTTTTAAACAGATGGACATTTACGATGCCGCTGAGAAATATGGGAGGGACAAAACACCCCTAATAGCACTTGTCGGCAAGGAATACGGCTCAGGCTCATCTCGGGATTGGGCAGCAAAAGGGCCCTATCTTCTCGGAATTCGTGCAATAATCGCCGAGTCCTACGAGCGCATTCACAGGTCAAATTTAGTTGGAATGGGCATCGTTCCATTGCAATATTTACCAGGTCAAACGGCGGAAACACTCGGTCTCACTGGCTCTGAATTATTCGACATCGACATTCCACAGAATTGTCAACCACATCAGCAGATAACAATTCGCACAGACACTGGCAAAAATTTTGATGTCATTGTGCGCTTCGACACTGAAGTGGATCTGACTTACTTCAAACATGGCGGCATTCTTAATTACATGATTCGAACGATGATCTGAGGGGCTAATTATTTACTCTCGATCGCGTGAGCCAATGCAAATTTGTTTTTACTTTTTAGAGGATGCGGGGGAAATTTTTTCAAAATCATTGCAGGAGAAAACTTTTTTCAACGGTCTTTTAACTTCCGAGTCCCGCGATTATTTTTCCATTTTTATAGTCTAAATATCCTATAACTGCTGTTTTTAACGGGGCCATTAATTCACCAGCTCTTTCCTCGCTCTTGAAAAAATTGAGCAATCAAAATTTGTGGGAGTTATCAGTATCAGCTGAGAAATATTTTCAATCATACGGAGCGAGGAAATCATAAAAAGTCTCACAATTAAAAAATTGTGAGCGAAAAAATGTCGTAATTGAGGTGAAATATTCTGGTTAAATCGAAAATTATGGGCGTCTGCAATCGCTCATTCTCAAGACGATTGTGTGGGAGAAAAAAAAATCTGATGAGTCAAGGTTTTTAAAAATATTGCACGTACGGGGGAAAAAAGAAAATGAAAATAACCGAGTAGTCAGCAGGTGTTTGACCTTCGAGTTGAACCACCTCATTCTGCGAGCGTTGCACATACCCCTACCATTTATCGAGCTATTAATTGTTACATTTAACCTATGGCTTTAATTAATTATCATGAATTTCAAGGGAAAATGAAAGTTTTATTATTTAACGGGCAATTTCAATGTTTTGTACGCAAATGGTCATTTAATGTATGAGAGATAAAGAGTATACAGTTTAAACTATGTCAAATATGATTTCAATGATTTTCTAATTTTATTCCGGGCTCGTGTAGAATCACTTGAGGATTTCGCGGTAATCGCGGGAGCGATTATTACCTCCAGAGAATGTGAATTGCACTAATTGTCGGTCTGTAGCACCGAAGAGGTGAGTACTGTCGAAGGATATGCTGTAGACAGGGCTCGAGGTCCTTCGGGAGTTCACGAAGTACAGTTGGATGTAGTGCGGGAGTCGCTGATCCCAGAGGACGGCTTTTCCGTTGTACTGTGTGCCCGTGATCATTGTGTGCTTGAAATCCGAGGATATGCAGTAAATCGTTGCGTCGGTGGGATCCGCCCAGGCGGCGACGCATGAGCCACTTCTAAAAATTAATTATCATCATTTCTCAAGTGACAAGTATGAATAAATACAACCATAACCCGACCACTTGAATAAACAGTTGTTTTGCTTGATATTTTGTAATGTCCAGAAAGTTGAGAGAGATAAATATAAATTTGTTGATGGAAAAAGAATTGATGAATCTGAGGAAGATTTTTCAGAAAATGTCGACAGTTCTCTTACCGGGGAAAATGGTTAGGAAATAAAAAACAACTGAAATACTGTAAAAAACTATTTTAAAAAAATGGTCGGGGTTGTTGGTCGCTCGCTACGCTTGCTCCCATTGTTGTTGCGTTGAACTACTATCTTCCTGACTAATTCTCAACACAATTTGTAACGCGATTTTTTTCTTTTATTCGGCCCTTGCCGAGCCTCGTAACGAACCTCCCGATAGACTGAAATATTAACCTAGAAATTTCAGGGGCGGGGGGAATTTACTCCCGTCCGAATGGGATGTAGACAAAATCAATGACTATCGATCGCGATCAAAATCCCTTCGATCGGATGACACGACTGCGCGGGAGCGTGAACGATAGAAATTGAAAAATCAAAATTTCTTGTAATCCTTTTCTTTTAAAAACCTCAAAATGGGGTGGGGGGATTTCGCTCCCAAACTAATCCGATCTTGTCCGCGATGAGATCTATCGATCGCCACCAAAATTTATTCGATCGCACTGTCCGTTCGTCCGGGAACGTGAACAAAAAAGTGATCACACACACCCACACACACACATACAACTCGTTAAAAAACATCTGAGGGGTTTCTCCTGGTCGACACTTCACAAAATTAGCGATTTTCATTTTTGGGGTGAAACCAATAACTTCCTATCGGGAAGTTAACAATTGAAGCTCAATTGAAATTCAGGGGTGATTTGATGTTATTTATGCACCTCAAGTCCCACTTTCGTATGTAGGTGTCGTAACCACAGGACAACAGGCAGTGAGGGCTCTCCCAGACGAGGTCCAGGACACCTGCGCCGTGCCTCCAGTTGTGACTGACTTGACCCCTTTCCCTGCAGCTGATTCATTCCAAATCAAACGTTTTTTTTTACTGCAAAGACGAAATTATGAATTGATATTTATTGGAATGTCAATTTTACCATTCGATGTCAAATATTCGGAGAGGTGGGCCAGTACTAGTTCCTGAAGATCCTACGGCAAATCTGGTTCGCCCCGGGTCCACTCCCAGGGACCAAATTCTATCGAACACATTGAACGTTGATATGGGCCTTATGTCGTAAATTTCTGAGGTTTGCGGCCAGATCTGTTGATCAAGTTGATCCATTAACAACTGAATATAATTATTCATTCATCTAAATGAATGAAGGAATAAAATTTACACTTGAACCCTTGTAAAATTCCTAAAAGTGATCATTTGTCCCAGAAGTCAATCGCCAACTTTTATAATCTTTTCCTGAGTATATATGACTGTGTGAATTCAATTCTGACCTTGACGGTGCCATCAGCAGCCCCAGAAATAACAGCCTCTGGTATTTCATCGATGGCATTGACACTAGACGCATGAGCTTCATCAATTCCAAAGTTGAAATGGCCCTCTTGGCCTTCGTTCTTCACCCAGAACCAAATCCTTCCATCTCTGCAATAATTAATTCGACAATAATTATCAATTATAGCCAAACGCTTCTCCATTGACCAGAGTATTCCCCAAAGCTGAAGAAATAACTGGAAATTTGTTTTTCTCCATCTCAATCGAATGAAAAAATATTAATTGATAGATTTGAGGGGCTCACCTGTGCCCACTGACGACATACTCATCCCTGACCACAAATTTACAGATATCACTGGGGATATTATCCCAGGCGAAGAGACAACTCTGAGAATCCTGGGATCTTCGGTTTGACTTGATGCGAGCCCGATGATACCCATGCAGTCGATTCCCTCCACTCCACCACAGGACATTCTCTGTCAATCGTATCCAGGGGATCGAATTCACTCGATCTGTGTGGATTATGAGCCTCTCGTACTTTCCACACTGCCAATTGTGCGATATCTGCCATTTTTTTCTCAGTGATAACAGTGGATTGCACCTACAAAATAAGAAAACAATAGATTGGCATTGATACCTTTTTGGTAGCCTGATTGTTGTTCTATAAAAAATGATCTCATGAAAATTTGGCTATTTTGCTCTGCCATTGGAATAAAGTTCGAGAAGATGATGAGGGGAAGGTTTTGAGGATTTTTTGGGCTTCCAAATGAGACTTTTGTAATTGAAATTGGAGTATTTGGGCAGGAGATGTGGATTATACCCCGGATTTCCCCTCTATTTACTTTTGACATAACCTCCCAGT
Source organism: Psyttalia concolor (assembly GCA_030522845.1). Lineage (NCBI taxonomy): Eukaryota > Metazoa > Arthropoda > Insecta > Hymenoptera > Braconidae > Psyttalia > Psyttalia concolor. The sequence continues at coordinate 13,744 of JAPYZM010004029.1, forward strand.
ATGACATACCTATCTCGAAACCTTCTGGAGCACTGGTTCGTGACAATTGGCCTACGACTCTCTCTGATCCACAACGTGTCGTCCCCAATAATAGCATAAAACCTTTTGCAAACTAGTGACAATCTGAGCAGATCGTGAACATTGCAGCAATCGAATATGTGAAGAAGTAGCTCAGTCGGGAGAGCATCCAGCGAACACTCTGCTGTCATCTTGAGACGCTGTATACTGTCCCTGCGCTGCACTCCCAAGGATTAAAAAAAGCAGGGCAATTTTCTATGACGAGTGTTCGACATGAATTTTCAGGTTTACTACTTTATTGTTCAATTAAAAATAGAATCAATCAATTAATAACAAAGTCAATAAGATCAAAAATACATATAAAGCTTGAGCTGTGCCGGGTTTGCTTGCCGTCACTGGCAGCAAAATTTGTAAAAATTTGTAGCACTCTGATCTCACGATTCACTGCCGGACGACTGTACCTGGCCAAGGTTTTCCCCTCGGGGTGAGGGTTTTTCTTGAGCCCTGGCAACTGTGGATTTTTTATTGAACTCGTCGCCTACAAAAATGGGATTCTATTTTTTTCAACAGAATATTCTCCAGTGAATACAAACCCCCAAATAAACCGAGAACCCCAGGATGAACAAATAAATCGGGTCAAGTAAAAAATGTACAGAAGGTTTTCTCAATAGTTTTTAATGAGGTCTCTCGTATCACAACTCTGCTGGAGAGTCTTTCAATAAAATTCAACAAATAAAATACTTACGCTAAATTGTTCTGTTAAAAATCTATGAGTTTATATAAAATTGATAAAATCTGGTCAATAAGATTATGCTATTAATATTCATTAATATAAAAGTATAAATGGTATACGGATCCACCATAATATGGCACCAAGTGAGAATAGTATATTTCTGGCCTAGGGAGGAAAAGTAGACAAGTCGTCCTCACGTGCAAAATTATCAGCCGCAGGCGAGGGTTGTAAACACGTGAGGAATCCTCGTCTAATTTTCCTTCCGAGGGTTGAGTACGATTTTTCTGCCAAAATGCACGCAAGTGAACGTTTTTAACCGAGCGAAGTGAGGTTAGAATGCTCACTTTCAGTCCATGTAGCCAGAAAAGCAATTATCGCAATAGTTAAGCGTCAACGGTTTGACATTCGTGGGCTGCCGCCTCAGGACTCCTCCACGCAATTTCCTCTTTATAATTCCCTTCATCATTCTTGTCTTGCCTCCTCGTCCTCGGCATTTCCTGCTTCAGAATTGTCCAATATATTACGAAGTAAATCACAGAAGTCAGTCCAGCGAGTGCAGAGAACACTTGAAGTGTTGCCGATCCTCCAATTTTTTTGTACAAAATTCCCCCGACGAAACTGCCCAACGCATATCCTGAGGAGGAACAAAAATGATCAAGTGATGAAATGTCTTTAGTTTAGTGATTGTAATTACCAAGTCCATCGTCCATTCCAGCGACAATTCCCTGGACAGTAGCTGATGTCCCCGGCGGTGCGACGACACTGGCAAATCCCACGATTATCGTGTAACAAAGGGCATAAGTTGGCCCCTGCATGAGGAGTTCAATGGGAATAACCCACCAGGGGTTCGACACAAGAGATATCAGGCCAAGACGCAAGCAGTAGCAGATGAAGCAAAAGGTCAGGCTGTAGCCGTAGCCGAATTTCTTCAGGATTTTCCCAGAGAGAGAGAAGAACACCACCTCACCCCCCAGAGTCTCAGCTGCTACGATCAATCCTTCGACCAATTTAATTTGGTGCATGTGGTTTGTCTGGATGGCGAGGTCCTCGAGGTACCAGAACAAGAAGTAGATGATGAAGCTGTCGAGGATTCCTGCTATCATTGCGAAGATCAAAAATATCGCAATCACTTTGGTCTTCAGGAGCTGCAGAACGTCCTTGGCGATGTTCTCGGAGCCTGTGATTATTGGGAGCTGAAAATTTGAGGTTAGGAGTGAGCTTTATTATCTAATTTTGTCTCCTTTGTTTTGAGGATAATTGAATTGTCTCTTGGGGGGGACAACGAGCGGACAGACCTCCAATTTTTTGCAGCAGAACAGATCAAATATCGTGAATATGATGATTAGGAGGAATGCGGGGCTGTAGGACTTGACGATGTGACCCTTGGATGCTAGATCAATTGCTCCACCAGCTATCAATGCTGCTATTCCAAAACCAATTGTCCCCCAGACTCGTTGTCTTCCGTATCCCATGTGCCCACCTTCTCCTAATTTCATTAGACAATATCAGCTGGAGTTTTTCATCTGCATATCAAGCGACAATACTGTCAGATTTATCGTGATAATTGAGCACCAGTTGCGGGAGAATTCACTGTTACTTTACTATTTGGTCATTCTGGATGGTAACAGGTCTTAATAATACACGAGTTATTCAATAAATTAATCATAATTGCAATGAGACTGGAGTTTTTTGGAATTATTTGTGTTGTTTGATATTATTTAGACATGTGACCTTCAGAATTGTTGACAGAATCTTCACTGTTTAATTATATAGAGTAATAATAGTTAATAATTAATTTGCCAAAATGATTATGAAACAATTTGGTGAAACGGTTGGAGTGATCACCTCCCCCAGCAACTTTAATTATTTTTTTTTCAATTTCTGAAGACAGTAAACTCGTACCGAGAACATCGAAACATATAGCGTCGCTGATGGAGTTCGCGACGTTGAAGCCGATGCTGCCGAGGGAGAACAGGAGGACAAAAATCCAGAAGCTGGAGGTCCTGAAGAGGCACGCGCTCTCGATCTCCATGTCGTCGTGCCTGATGGGACATCTGATGCTGCAGTCTGAGCTTGGGGTGCAGATCGAGGAGTCGATTCCCCTCGTGTCGGACTCCTCAGCTATCACACACTGCGGGGCCAATTGTCTTCCCCCCATGTCCGTCAGTCTCATGGTCACCTGGAAGTGTTGGATCGTTCCATTGCACTCGTGCGAGCAGATGATCTGCGATTTGTGATTCATCGAGCACGTGTCGTTTCTCTGGGATAACAGCCGGAGGAATCAAAATTGGTTAGAAAAGAAAATTTTTATCTGTCAGGGTGACATCGTTAAGGTATTATTGCGAGAGATGGAGAGACGGCACCATCGAGACACAATCGATGGGAGTGTCGTTCGATTCTCTTATCAAAAACGTAAAAACTATTCTAAAACGACAAATAAATTGGTCGATTGAGTTGAGGGAAGAGGACAATCGAAACACGATCGACTGGAGGATCAGTCGATTCTCTTCATTAGAATGTGAAAACTATTCTAAAACGATAAATAAATTGGTCGATCGAAGGTCGATTCACTTGAGGGAAGAGGACAATCGAGAGTCAATCGACTAGAGG
>JAPYZM010004030.1:0-10084 GCA_030522845.1 Psyttalia concolor
GGTCTTCGCTGTGCAACTAAATCATCGAGAGTCTGCGGACTTTTGCACACAAGGGAGGCAAAAATGTGAGACCCTCATTGTAAAACCTGGTAAATATTACACCAATTACATCCGAACTTTTAAAGGTTACGAGAAGAGTATGGGTTATACCCTGAAGCTTGTACCTCATCTTCCCGAGAGCTAATAACCACTGATCCTACCCCAGGACATAATTAAATTATTTAAGAATTCCACCTCTCTTCCTGCGTGGGACAATAAATTGTCCATCGTATGTGGTCACGGATGTTAAACTTAAGCGTGCACGTTCCTCAGTTATGCGTCTCTAAATTCTTTGTTTTTCATTCTCATAACCATCTCTCGGGGTATTCCATAAATTCATTGCCATTGGATGGGAATGAACAATAATACATTAATACTACGTTATGTCAAGGGACGATAAAAGGTTTTTCTCACCAACGTGACGATGCCGTCTGCGTCGAGAGCAATTTTTGTTTATTTTAATTTAAATAACTTCAATCGCCTCCAGTCATTCCCCTTCTATCGACACAAAATCCCAAACCAGAGAAAATTCAATCAATTTTTTTTCCATACAAAATTAAATTTCGTAGAATTCCATTGACACTTTTCTGAATATGACTTTATCGAATTTCTCCCGTCATGATTAATTGGTTTCTAACGTTAAAAAATTGCGTCTAGTAATGTCGACGGAACATTCCGGTCTACATAATTTTTACACGTTAACTTCACATCGAAATATCCAACAAATTAAAATTGTCACTCAATTAAGATGGCGAGTTCTGTGAGTAAAGCTCGAGTTATAAATTCACCGGGAAAAAATTTCATTTCATTTCCGCTTCTACAACGAAATTCGACGAGGTAAATAAAAGAGAGGCAATGCATCCATAAACACTGAAATTATCCTCACTCATCATTATGAAATTGACATAATGCATCATAATTTAATATTTATATGGTTGGCTGTTGTTTTTATTTTCTTTTAAATTTGCATAATACTCTGCGAAGGATTATTATCCCGTAATCTTCGGGTAAGATTCTCAACCGTGCATATTTGTTCTCTTATTCTGATGATTCCCTCCTTCCAACCCCCCTCCCTCCCTGTTTCATGGCTGTGAGGCTCGCGATGGAGCTTGATCTACGTATGCATTATCGTTTATTGAGTAACCTTGAAAATAAACAAGTAAAACTGTAATTGCACAGTTGATGAAAATCCCCCAACAAGTTTTTTTTTTTTCTATTTTTCATTTCCATTAATCAGTGTCTCCGAGTAATTGAAATATACCAGTGAACAATTGCAGTGACTCATCCATTTTATCAATTACAATTGCCAATCGGATGATTCACACGTGCGATACGTATATTAAATGACTAATCACACCCGACAATTAACATTCTCATTCACGGAATTCTTGAATTACAAACTACTGCTGTGTTAATTAATTTCACTTCTTTGTTCAAAAGAGAAATTACACCGGGAAGGGTTAATTCTAGAAGGCAAGCGCCTGATGGAATACCCCTTTCACACAACGTGAAGGCATCCACTTTCTATGCAACAGAGATGACTAGGAGTGGCACACACGCAGCAACAGACTAATGTCATGACAGGAGAGTAGTATTTATTTTTTTTTCCTCTCGGGTTCTAATAAACCCTGGGCGATGGGAAACTGCTAATTGCCTAATGAATTCGTGCGAACTCGAAATTTTAAAGCCACGGAAATTGTTTTCAGTGGCAATGCAGATTTTGGATTTTTCGGCTGAAGAAAAATTCTGTGGCAGCTCCACTGTTAGACAATTGTCACTGAAACGTAAAAAATTCTAATATTATTTTTAGTTTTTATATTAACATTACGTTAAAATACAAATAAAGCAGCCGAATAATCGAATCTTAACGTAACTGAGAAGGAACTTTATAGAGTGTTTTATATTCTGGTGACGTCACAGGAAACCATTGAATGGGATTTGGAATTTTGAACATAAAATTTACAAGAAATTTTTAGTGACAAATATTGAAAGTTCAGACCCAGATTTTTTTTATTCTTACCGTATTTTATATATTTTATTATTATTTTATTAATAATATTAATATTAATTCAAGATAATATATTTCTCGAATTTTAAGAGGATTGAGATTATTTTTTAATTGATATTCATATAATGTTGAAAAATCCAAGGCGTCGAATCAAAGTTCCATTGTCTTCTCAATTTTTGATAGCTACAGATTATCTTAGTGTCATTGAATAAATAATAGTTAAAACAATATCTATATTTTCTACTACTTGAATAATCTATAATTACAGAGCGTGCCAGCAAGTAAAAGAGTCACGTCACCGGAAGGCCCATTGGATTCAAACGAATTCGATAATATTCACCAGTTATTGTCGCGTGTTTTGATTTTCATAATTTCATACGTCCCATTCTGCCCCACCTTTTTTTATTAATTTTTTCTCGTCATTTCAATGACGTCATGTTCTTCGTACATAAAAAAAGCGCTTGAATTTAAAAAACGAGTGGTTTGAATGAGTAATTTTTTTCAATTTAATAATTATCAGGTTCTCCTCAAAAATCGAAAGTAATGCCGCTATTCCAAAAATAAATATTCATCAGAATCCAATGATTCTAAAAATATATTGTTCAGTGACGATTACCCAATTTTTATTCAATAAATAAACATCTACGATTTTTCAACATCTGAGTAATCCGTAATTACAGAGAGCCCACTGGGTAAAAGAGTCACGTCCCCGGAAGTTGAATCGAAGGATATTCCACGTATCAGATTTATACGACAAGCCGTGGTGAGGAATGCCAGGAGATGATATCCAATCGATTAATAAAAAAAAAAATTATTGCACAGTCATGCCGTGTCTATTGTTTGTTATCCCTCTCAACGGTGGAATCAACCGGATGGGAAGAAAAAAAAATTGACAAGAGTTGTTGACGTGACATTGGAAGAACCGATATTGATACTATATTCGGGGCTCATGACATTTCCATTCGATTGAGCTGATGGGATTTTCGACAGATTTGTCTTTGATCACTCGCTGGAGGCCAAACATTCGATAGAGAAGAGGATTCTGGCCCCTCTCGAGACATACGCGGACGCGGCGACGTATAAACATTTTGAAACGAGCAATGACTCTCGAAATCGCGGAAATCCAGTGACTTCGCCTCAAAACATTTTCCAATTGTTCAATTTTTTTTCCACTCGTTTTAAAAAAATCGTATCACATTAAACAATAACTTTGGCTGGATTTTTGAATCTCAATTTATTAAATGCAATGCTTATTAATAAAATAAGGACAACCTTGAGTAAACCTGACAAAAATTGATTTTTTTATATATTTTTTTTCGTTAGCTATCAATTGTGAAAAATTATTTAAAACATGAACAATATCACATGTAAATTAAAAAACTGGCAGTTCGACGAGCTTGTGAAGATGGGCAAGGAAGAAAACTTCTGTAGGATCGGTGGAATAAATTAAATTTAATTGAATTTCCAATCAAATCGTTGACGAAATCTATTCGATTTTGAGTTTCGCAATAGTTGGATTTTTCACCGGAAAAATCTTAGGAAATATTCTTCATTTCAAAATTATGGTATCAGCCAATTGTGGAGCGACTGAGCCCTCCCTTTGGAAATTTACATTGTGAAAAATCGAAAAATACTCAGGAAATTTAATGGCCGATATATCACATGGGGGGATGAAACATATGGGGGCAATAGAATATACAAGTCGTTCATAATTTTCTAGCATGCATGGCATGTATTCCTCCCATTGAGATCCTAATGGTTTCTGTCGTTATGGGAACTATAATTATCACGAAGATTGATGAAACACGATGGACTATTAACCATGAATATTCTCCAACAGTGAAATTTCTGGGTGTTAACTCTGAATGTTGAGCGTTAAATCGCTATGAATGCTCAATATTAATGGTTGCATTGAAAAATATTGGAGAGAGGTGGAGTGTAAAAACATCGAAAAATATTCATTGGAGAAGCGAAATTTGAAACTAATCACTGGAGACAAAAATAACGTCTCCATACCATTAGCATTTCGCATTTTTTTTCATCTATCGTCTTGCGCTAGCCATTCCGTACTCCCTTCATATATTAATTGATCTTTCTGAATTATCATTGATATTATCGTAACTCACAATTTTGAAACGGTTCATTCCAATATTAAAATCATAAATTCCAAATTAAAAAAGCTACAATTTAGAAATTCAAATTCGTAATTAGAAAAAAAAAGAAATCATAAATTACGATTTGAATTTCATCTTTGACTCCTCAAAAATCGTAACTAACGATTTAATTTTTCCGCGTCTATTCACTTGTAAAAAGAAAATGTCCTCATTAGAACCGAACCAATAAATACCCCTGCAGTCGTAAAATCGTTAATCCCCGAGGATTAAATCGCTACACCGCCGATTCGAGAAAATCAAATGGGGATAGGAGACACGTATTATGCAAACAGTGACTTGGAGGCTGAAAATAAAAAAAATAAAATAAAATAAAATACGCTAGAGAGAGGACACTGAGTAAAGTGGGAGTCACGTGTACCGTTATCGGGTTAGACTGGGTTATATGCCGAGAAGACGAAAGGGCTCGGTGCACGCGGGGGTCATACACATCGTCCTCTTCCCCATACCACTGTGTGCATGTCGAGTCATCATTAATCAACTTTATATTTTCAACTGTTTTCCCGCGGGGCCCCCGGAGGGCACAATCATGCACTTTATGTCAAGATCATTCTAATAACATTATAATAGTTTTATCATTTTTTTTCTAGTGTTTTTCCCCGGCGAGTTCTCGGCTCTGTGATTTTAATTAAAAAATCATTATCACGTTTGCGAAAATTATCCTTTCGGCCGCCCCTCCCCCTTCTCCCCTTGCCGCTCAAGCTATCAATTATGGAAGCCGACATGTTTTAATTTTCTCTTTAGGTTTTTAATTTTAGTATCTCAAATTTTTTCCGATTTTTTTCTAAAAATTTTTAATTTTGACGTCTGATTTTTATTTCCCCTTTTCATTCCGAGATCTTGTTTTACAAAAGTCACGTGACCTCGTGAGAGGTGAATCGAGCTGGCCGGGCCGTTGATACTAATTAATTTGCATTAATTAATGAAATTAAGATGTTGAAAGTTTTGAAATCGAAATATCGAGCGGAGTAAAGTTTCAAAATTAAATATTCCCCGACTCGAGATGCAATCACGACTTCTGCCTCCCTGAGAACTCTTAAAATTCAATTGAGAATAAATAAAATAAAGAATAAATAAATAAAGAAACTGTACACTATGAAAGTATAAGGGCGTCGTCGTTGGTTGTCTTACATTACATTAAAGATGACGAGGGTAAGTAATTTGTGGTTAATATATTTTTTTCCCTCCAACTTGTGGTTTCCGAGCCACTATTTCACATCGCTTGATGTCGACAGGTGTGAAAATACATCTCTCCCCCACCGCTCCCCAGTCTCAGTACACCGCAAGACAACTGACATGAAAAATTTGCCAACAGCGGCGTTTTAACTCGCGAAAATAAGTGACGGTGAATTTGAATAATTTTTATCTATCAAACACAGCGCGAGAGTGAAAAAGTTGTTATTCCCGTTGAATTCCTGCGGTTTGCGTGAAGTGTCTGACATTGAAAGGGAATAGAGCGACTTCCTACTTGAACTTTTTGTTTCTAACATTGAGAATAGATGACCCCCTATCACGCATCCTCCTACTTCTCACGTGAATCCTCAAGATTCTTGAAGCATCGTAATTATTATTGTGCCTACTGCGAAGATATATGCTACAAGGAAATTAAATACTTCAGCGGACGGGTCACAAGCCCTGACTCGCGCCAGAAAATTCAGTGCTCGGGTAATTAGCGATAGGAAGTGCCACCCAATTATGGAACACCGCTGGAGGCTGCTCAGAGATTTGTACGACAGGGGAAAATTAATGAAAAGCTCGGCGCGCTAGATTTTTTTTTAGTAATTTTTGTTCGTAAATTTTCCAGAAGTTCTGCTCATTGTAGTTTTCTAATTACGGCGGAAAATAGGAACAAAAAATTATGATCTTCGGGTCAAATTACAGATGGTGAAAAGTACAATGTCGGCAACTAGGTCTCCTGTGTGTTTTGTTTTCGTAGGAATTGTTATTTGGGTTGATTTTGGGAGTGAACTTCGCCCGCCGTATTGGGGAATTTTGTCGTAATTTATATGTACATTATTAGAGTGTGATCATCAGTAGTCCCTCCGAGACCTAATTGCCGACCTATAATATATTATGACCTCTCGTTTGACCCCAAGATCATAATTTTTCATGCCTGCGTTCGGTTGTAATTGGTAACCCCGTAAATGGCTGTACCGAGCAGGGATTCTGGGGAAATCTGGAACATCTGGGGCGAAAAATTTTTAAAAGTCGAGTAGGCCGGGCTTTAATCCTATTAAAATAGAAGTTAAATTTAAATTGATATTAGATTTAATTTTTTTTGTCGAACGGGGAATTTTCAATACCGAAATTCGTCAAAAATTCAATACTAGGAATTTTCGAAATAAATTTCCATTCGTAAGGATCTCTATATGTTCAAACAATTACACATTTCCCGCTTTGACAATCCTTTCAGGTCCCCGGCGACATCTGTCAGCGAACAAATCCCTCGAAGTCTCCATTACCGACGCTTTCAACTAGGGATTTTCGAGAAATCCTCGAGATTTTGACGCCTGACAGTTGGTACATATGTACTTCCGGATGAATTTGTCGGATTTCGCTCTTTCAGCAGTGCAAGATGGCTGACCAGGTATGCTCCCACATTCGTCGTTGTCAAAATACCGAAATTTAATATGTAAAAGTGAATTCCAAGTGTTGAAAAATCCACACTAATTATCTCCACCGCCTAAAAATCATAACTAAATAATGGAATTTGTTTTTGCGCTGGAAATGATGAAGAAAAAGTGATTTGTCTGCTCTCTCCTTGGAGCACGTGGTTAGGCGTCGTGGATTCCACGCTTCTCATGCTCAAGCAGCAAGGCAAATAGTTGAAAAGCCTAATTTTAATGATTCATTTGTATTTTTTTTCCACAGACGGAGCGTGCTTTCCAAAAACAACCAACGGTTTTCTTGAACCGTAAGAAGGGAGTTGGACCAAAGTCCAGAAAGCCCTCCAGGTACACCCGAAATGTCGGCCTGGGTTTCAAAACTCCACGTGAGGCCATTGAAGGCACCTACATCGACAAAAAGTGCCCCTTCACTGGAAATGTGTCAATCAGGGGTCGCATTTTAACTGGTGTTGTGCAGAAGATGAAGATGCAGCGAACCATTGTTATTCGCAGGGATTATCTTCATTACATTAGGAAATACAATCGGTTCGAGAAGAGACATCGCAACATGAGTGTACATCTCAGTCCTGCCTTCAGGTTTGTCCCACATCTCACTTTTTCTAACATTTCTTTGACCCAAGACTTAACCTACAATTAGTTATTTCCTTTATTGAATTTTCATTATGTGCAGATTAAGAAGAATTAAATTATTATTTTGCCAATTTGAAAGAATCAGTTCCCCCGAACTATCGCAGAATTTTTTCATTTATTTCCCTCTGTAATGATGATATTGACGACGGTCTTCTGAAAGAATGACATCTGAAGATAATTATTCGTCAACTGAATTGAAAAATTAATTGTCAATCTCTCCGCCAATCTATTGCCAGTGAAAAATCCATTTACGCCCTCTTTCAAGCCTCAAAATTCTCTAGGAATATTTTTATTAATTTCCCCCTGTCATGATGATATTGACGACGGTCTTCTGAAAGAATTACATCTGAAGATAATTATTCGTCTACTGAATTGAATTTTTTTTCTCCACCTGTTCTAATGGGGGGCTTATTCGTGTGGCGTTGGTCGACCACACGAGTCAAAAAACCCCATCACAACAGCCCAGGAACAATATTTTTTTGTTGATTTTCACGTTTTTGAGTTTGGGAAGTATGCAATATCACTTTCCAGACGAGAAACCATGAGAAGTAGTACAGAAAAATAAATTGTCAATCCCCTCTGTCAATCAATTTTTTGCCAGTGAAAAAAATAACCTCTTTAAGCCCGCTTTCAAGCCTCCCGAATTTTTAATTAATATTTTAATTAATTTCCCTCTATTATGATGATATTGACGACGGTCTTCTGAAAGAAATACATCTGAAGATAATTATTCGTCAACTGATTTGCGCTACTTACATAATGTAACAACTGTTGTTCATTTCAATCGCTTCCACAACAATAGTTCACATTTTGTTTTTATTTATTATTAAAGGGACGTGGAAATTGGCGATGTGGTGACTATCGGCGAATGCAGACCACTCAGTAAAACAGTCAGATTCAATGTTCTCAAGGTTACCAAAGGAACTGGATCCAAGAAGAGTTTCAAGAAGTTCTAGGTCTATTTTTCAACGGCTGATGGTAATTTTTTGATCGTTTTATCTCTTCGTTTTGTCTTATTTTTCAACCTAAAGTTTCGAAGATTACAAAATAGTCTTTAAATAATGGATTTTTAATGATGAGGTTGACGACGGTCTTCTGAAGTTAAATTGAACGACACTATCGTCTACTGAATTATCACCAAAATTGCTCATCTGTTTCTCATTTTACAGCAGACATTTTAATTAATTTAAATTGGTTTACAGAACCCTCCTGGAAGCGATTAAAAAGCGCTGTTTGATCATCATTTACCACCATATGGCTTAATTTCTCTGTAAAACAACAGCTAAAAACGATGTAAGCGCAAAAAGAGAAAGATGTTGAATAAATTCCAATTTCCACAATAATTTATCTGATGACAACTATCATAGACTATCTTTTTAAAATTGCCCCCAACCTAAATGTGCCTATTTTTTTCAAGTTCGTTTAGTTATTAGTGCAAATTAAAAAATTATATTTAATCCCATTTGAAGGAACTATAGATACTATCATTCATTTGATTTTCATCAAAATTAGCCGATAATCTAACAAAATTGATTGAAGAAGGAACCCCATTGAATCGGTTAATCGCAGATTAAGTAACAGGTGCACAATTATACTGTTCACACTTGAGAAATATAATTTATCCTACTTATTGATACCACCAGCTAAAAATCTATTTTAAAAATTCCCGGGAGCTGAAAAAAAAACTGACAACTTCTGTAAGACCGACTTTTAATCGTTCTTGCGGTAATTGTTGGTTGAAAAAATTCCAATTTGCATAATTTTATGAATCGACTGACAGTAAACTGTAGAATGAATTCCATCTCCAGGGTCTGACGTCATTAGACCAGTACCAGGGTCTTCCCCCTTGCTGAGGGAATTTCACCGAGTAAAAACAGGGCGGAGAGCGGAAAGCTGTGACTTTGGACCCTTTAGGGTTCTCCTCACAATCGAAACTATCCATTTGAACTTTCTTTTTTCGTGCTTGCGAGCCCTTGAAAAACAGTCTCCATCAATTTCAATTTATAACAAATTATCTAACTTACATTCGTCAGGAGAAATAATACGAAAATGTAGACTGCCAACATCTCGAGGACCTTAGACTTGAACATTCGCGGCAGTTGAATTGCAATCCAATCACTGCGTCAAGGTTTAACCGTGAACTAATTAAAAAGGAACATAACATTTTTACGATACGCGTAAAAGAGTGATTGCTTGAGACAATCATTGATTATAAACTGGTGTTGGTTTGTTGTTCTGATAATCCTATGAATGAAAACGATTGTACAGTACAATTAATTAATTAATTCTCCGGCTTTGACGATTTAAAAATATAATTTATTCTCTTCATCAGTATCAACAAATATAAATCCCTCTCAAAAATTTACTGGAGATATAAAACGTTATCTAACTCTACTGAATCGTTAAAGAGCAGTTCATGAAACGTATTTTTTATTTACTGGCTCCACGAGCAAATCTGCTCCGCGATTCATCAGCTCGTCTTCCCACATCTAATAAACTCCTCAAAACGTCTTGCAGGCACCACTTGTGGTCCCCGTTAATAAATAAATCGTGAAACTTCCTCCAATCGTTATTGTCAATACGTATAAAACTGTTTACCTAGCAGCAGG
>JAPYZM010004031.1:0-35032 GCA_030522845.1 Psyttalia concolor
CCCTCCCCCCCCCCCCCCCACAATTTTGTCGCTTATCTCCAACCGGAGTCGATCGAGCGGATCAAAATTTCAATCGTTTTCTCTCTCTCAACTGCAATGCTCAATTTTTCCTCGTTAATAATCGAAACTCAATAATTTTGCAATCAAGAAAATTATTTGATAATTATCTAATCATTTTACTTCGGCTGAAATCAATTTTTTCCATGCACTCGCCCCGATAAAAAAAACAATTCGGTGATTGTATTTATTGAGTACTCAGTGATATCGTTTCGACTTTAATTAAAACTCCGGCGGTTTTTACTCAATACCATTTTTTTTTTAATACCTACACAAAATCACAAAAAATTAATTCATCGTTAGCCTGAAAATACGCGATATCATTGGAAAATAATCGTAAAATTCTTGAGAATGTTCTTATCTATTTTTTAATGTAAACGCGAAGATGACCCGGTAACCTTGCGATACGCATTTATAATTTCTCGAGCAACCTTGTATGCGTAAATATTCATATAATTAATAATTAGTTGGTAGATAATTTCGGAAAATCGTAATTTTTTTATGAAATTACAAATTAAAGAGTATTTATAATTTTTTTATTTACTCTCCTTTAATAATAGTCAGTCCCAAAAATCGCAGATAATTAAATTTTTATCGTTATAATAATATTTGTTTAATTTTATATAACAAAGTATTCTTAAATTGGGAGCCTTGACGTTCTCGAACTTGAGGCGTATGAATTTTTTTGAACTGTTAAAAAAAATGAACAGTCTTGATTGAAAATGGGGATTACATCAGCCGACGACATGCGTCCTTACTGCTTCATTTCCTAATCGATTTGAAAACAAAAATCAACAATTTTATCAACTTTCACTTGGCTGACTGAACAAAACACAAGCTCATTATGTTTCTCTCCGATGAGAACACTAATTACAGAAAGAAAGGCGCTGAAGTAATAATAAAGACTCAATTCTTCTGTGATTTCGTCAGTGCACTTGTTTTTTTTTCCTTTTTAATCTCCTTTTGCTCCATCGATTGAGCTAGACACATTGTCTTCATCTCTAATGACTTCAAATAACCAACAGGAAATATTACAAGATCCCAGAGCTATTAAGTTTTTCCGAGGATTTCGTTATTCTCAAATTTCTTTTCCAATTGTAATGCAAGCGCCCCCGGAGTGAATTCAATATTCAGTGGTCAACAAATAATTAACTCATGGTATTTTATTGCAAGGACATCTCTCCAAACAGGGGATCTGCATTCAACAGATATAACCAGGAAAAAGATTTGCGAATTGATTGCGCGCAGAAAAATACTTAATAAAAATTACGAAGGAAAATTGTTTTAAAAAGTGTCGATCGTCACGTCAATTCGACGATCTATTGCGGAAAAATTACGAATCCGTCCGGGGCTTCATGTCTAGTTTTAAAAACATATTCTCCTATTTTTCTAGAACCTTCTGCACGAATTTTTAAACATTCAGGATTTTTTTCCAGGGGATAATGATTTTTGGAATTTCTCGTTGACTTTACTTTCCAGAAAAATAACCTGACTTTTTCGCAGTTTTTTTTCGGTGAAAGACTGGACAATTTACAGAAAATTACCGATTTATTATCTTCAATATCTCAAAATTGTTTACAACAACAGATTACGTGAATTATTCCGTAATCTTTAAATAAAAAATCTCACTACGATTTTTTATTCCAGTGAAATTGAATTACGAGAATTGAATTTTTCCGCCAGTGTTTTCCCGGCCATTTGGATTTCCTGATAATTTTTTTTTCCCCCGATGCATTGAAAGTACAAACATCATGAAATGAAAATATTCGAGGAATTAATTAAATTGCCACCTTTCGCAATGAGTTCGGCCCCCCTCGACCGCAGTTCACGCCAGACTGTCTCCAGCGTGACTTCCTCATAAAAGCGTCAAAGTTCTATTATTCATTAATTTGGATTGATGCGAATTCCGGGTGGGTCAAATGTCAGTTGGAAAAAATATTTCAAAATTTTCAGGTCTCAATTTTATTCCGCAATATTTGACGAAGAACCGTCCCTCAATTATCGTTTTTATCATCTCTTTTCAATAATTATTTCTCATTTAGCTCAACCCCAAGCACTTTCTGATTGTCGTCACTTCCAGTTCCCTGACGTCATACTAAATCGAGAGTATTACTTTCACCATATTCGAAGTGCCTCCACTGAGATACAATTGATCGATAATGAAAGAAATTGTTGGGACAATATTGTATTGTTAGAGTGACGGGGAAAGTTAAACGAAAGTCGAACAATTTCTGATTTTTCGCCGATTGTTTTACGCCGAATTGACGAAGACAATGACAGCTGTCAATAATAATCTGGAGGTTATTTTTTTGCCGATTGCATAAATCGCTTACAAATTTTTCATTACAACATCGCCAGCAATTTTTAATTTTTTTTAATGAAAATGAGGAGAGCAAATCATTAGCTCCACATTTTAATTGCCCAAAGTATTTCGAAATTACGGAGAGCTCTGATGAGTTAACTATTATTGAACTCTCTCGGGCTAATTACATTGGAAGTAAATATCTTCGAATTTCTTCCACGTAATTTCCATTCATTTATCCTGGAGAAAATCTGTGTACCTCTTCATTCAATTGTGACTCATCGATTCGTAGAAATGAAATTTCTATTACCCACATACCTACATTCAATCGAAGGTCGTGCGAGACGAATACTTGATTGGAAATGCATAATCGAAACGTTGTTATCCAATCCCACTCAATTACATTTGAATTAATTTGCCTGGTTTTTTCTTTTATTCTTTCAGGTGAAACCTGGTACAACATTTTGAGTCGTGTGTTTTTTTTTCCTCCACTCGCGTGAAGTGAATTCTAATGAGGGATAATTTTAAATGGATAGTAGTTGGGTAATTATATCATTAGGTTTATCAGAAATTGCGAAAGTAGATTTCGAGTTTGAGGGATTAGCCCAGTTTTCCCGTTATCGTGACGTATTTTTTGTCACTGGGAGAAATTTATATTTTCTCTACATGACTTGATTTTTAATTTTTTTTTTTTTGCGTTGAAGTGGAGGATTTGTACGCCCTAGGAGGCGAATGCCCTTTTCGCGGACGTTTGGATCTCGAAATATCTCGAAGCGGCGTAAGCCTGAGGCGACGAGAAAGCTCACACGCGCCAAAAATGACATTCACCATCTTGCGTTGCGATATTTTTATTCTCCTGAGGACGAAAAAGTGCGATTTCTAGTCCACCTGGTAGTAAAGTAATTTTCGGCCTACAGGGACCGAAAGTGAGCGTTTTTTACCCAGCGAAGTGAGGTTAGAGTGCGTGCTTACAACCCTCGCCTTCGACGCGGGTTAAAAAAGAGCGTTTTAACCGAGGGAAGCGACGCTAGAATGGCTGTTTTTCGTGCCTAGAGGCATAAAAGTATTTTCTGACGCAGGTGATCATTAATAATCATAGCCTCGCTCGGTTAAACATCGGTTTATCCTCCCTAAGGCATAAAAACATTTTTGTCACGCGGTAAGAAGTAAATTTTTCATCCATTTTCGTCCCACTGCGACGAAAAATTAGCTTTTCGTCCCCAGAATTTGATTTCCGTCTCAATCTTCGCTCAAAAAAATTTCCTTATTTTCTTTTGTCACTCGCAAAACTTTCATTCTGCATGACTTACGTGGGCACCACTCTATGCAAAGAATCTGGGCTGAGCCTTGTAAGAGATGCGAGAGTGGCATTCTGACTTCTCGGCTACTGACCTTTTTTGCCCACGCGCCCGATTCCTCGCACCTTCAGCGAAGGTCGTTCATTACGTCTACTGGTTCTTTTGTCTCCTTCGACACCGAGGAAAAGTTCCCTTCACATTTTCAACATTGCTTCTAGCATCCAAATAAAATAATTCACATCGCGTGAACTCTCCATAAATTCGATTTACTTTCTCGTTACCTCGGAAAATTAATTTAAAAAAAAATTGCCCCTCATTTTTATCCCAAAATGTAAATCAACTGAAGTGTCACTGGTTGGCCTTGACTTATCGCCAATGTCTTGGCACTCAGGAGTCTCTCGTTTCTATTTCCCCTCTTCAGTGATATCGTTATCTCACAGCTGATAAATACTGTGTAATATTCGCGACACCATACTGTCTATTAATATTTTTTATTTCCACTAAATTCTGTCCTTCGTTTACATCTTTAAATGTCCAATGAAATCGGTGAATTACGACCGTTAATTTTCATCGTTACGAGTCTACCTTGTGGAGGCTCGCAATTTTTTTTTTTTATCTCACTCATCAGAGCAGATTTATAACGTTCAGGCTCAAATTCTTTATCAGAGACGAAAATTTCAAGACCTCATTCCGTGTGATTTATAACCCACGAAAATTACATAACCTCAGGACTCTGGGCTCCTTCGTTGACGGAGTTTTACTCACCCGACAATCAGCGATTTTAAATAAATATTGATTGACATTTTTTTGTTCTCATTCAGCAGATGTCGGCGAATTGTGCAAATATTTTGCGTACGCCGACGTCTAAGTGGAAATATTTTTTTTTCGAATTTGGTTCTTTAATTTTTTAATGAATATCCGTTGTTAATGCGATTGTTACAATTAATACGAGAGAGTACGTCGGTGGATTATTAATATTTCCCAGGGTTTACCTTTCATTAAAAGTGGCGATCAATCCCTCACGTCTAATTAAATCCCTTCAAAAGCAGGGGGTCCACGTGAGATCGCCGATATAATTCATAACGCCTTCTCATATTTCTAGTCCATAATTCGTAGAGTCGATGCAAATGTATCGGCGACCGGTAGCAAGAAAAATAAAACCCCCCGGTATCAGCTTTTCACATGATTATATCGTGCGTGATAGTGAAACGTCGAAAAAATGAATTGAAAAAAATTTTAAAAAATCATCTGAAAATTACGACGAATATCGTGTGTGCGAGTTTAGCTCCTATCGAAATGTCAAGCGCCGCTGAGAGTGAATTTGCATTTTCTAAATGCCACTGCGTGCTGGGGGAGTTTGACTTGGACGATTTAAGTTTTCAACTTGTCAGCATTTCCCACTGGAGATAACAAATTAAAATAAAATGAAAAAAAATATATATATATTGAGAGTTCTCGAGGAGAAATTGAAAGGTATTTAATCGATAAAACTGTCACGGGAAATCAAAGTGAATAAAAATCAGCTGATATTATATGATTTTGATAAATACACTGGCTGAATAAAAATTAGTAAAGATCGGATGGTGGGGGAAAAACAAATCGAGGGACTGAGTAAATCGCTTGCGTCACATCAACATCCCAGGATTGGCTGGAGCACTGACGCCTGGCCATGGACGCTGGAGTGCAAGAGCAGAGGGAGCCAAGGCAGGAGAGCCCAGCGGCGGCGTTTCCTAAAGGGAAATGCCTCGTTAGATCGTCCATCGATATTTCTCGATGGCCTGGATAAATGTGAAAGCGGAGAATGGGTCGGAAGCGATTCTATCGCCAGCCACACCGAACCACCATCCCGTGGACTAAGTGCGAGAACAAGAATCGAGTTTGAACTATTTGTATTAACTGCTAATGTCCATCTCAATGGTCGCACGGTTTGGCAGGTACTGAGGGTTATTCTGTTGGGGAGATAATAGTTTGGATACACTTATTACATCTGTGGTAATCAATAGTGTTCGATGTTTTTTTAAATACTTCGTGGATTAAAAAATTTAATAGGACTTTGTCGCAATTCTCGAGCTATTTTAGCGAATTTCTCGCAGGTCTAGACGAATTCCACGGCAATTATCTAGATTTTTTTAACTGCCGATTTTAGTGCAGATTTTGATCGAAAAGGGTAAATAGATATTTATTATTTTACTGTGGGAGTTCATAGGAGTCGTTTTTTAGTCTGGTTTTTATCGATTTATTTACATTCGTTGGGAAAAATCTGGACAATTTATGCCCGAGGATTCTTTGGAAAACACTCTCAATGGAATGGGTTACGTAAAAAATTAACGTCTGCAGTTTTTTCTCTACAAGTTTCAATTGTCGAAGTGAATTTGCATTTTCAGTAATAATTCTGGATAATTATTTGCGCTAATTTGTTTATACAATCAAGCGCCTCCGTCGGTTTACGCC
This sequence comes from Psyttalia concolor, assembly GCA_030522845.1. Lineage (NCBI taxonomy): Eukaryota > Metazoa > Arthropoda > Insecta > Hymenoptera > Braconidae > Psyttalia > Psyttalia concolor. The sequence continues at coordinate 6,109 of JAPYZM010004031.1, forward strand.
CCCCAAATTTTGGCTATTTTTTAAATTATTCCTCTTAATTAAATTTTTGATAAAACAATTCGATCAGTTCGAGCCGATTTATCGTAGAAGAATTTCGAGTTACGTTCATTATTGAATTCAATTAACAGAGGTATCCTTGATGAACCTGAATTAGAATTAAAATGAAAAATTTTATGGCAATTAAAATTAATCCCTTTGGGGTTTTAACGAATAATTTGCGGGTAAATTTTTCCGACTCGCAGTAGATTTCACCAGGAGAGAGGCCCAGAAAATTAATTTTGCCCTATTCTCCAAATTTACTGATAAAAAAAAATAAAAATCTGCAAAGCGTCTGCAAAATAACTCACCCAACTCAATTTTGTCATAATAATTTGCTCCATAATTACGTTTAACGATCTCTCATCACAAAATTTCGAGCGCAATTCCCAAGATAAATCAATCAATGAATGAATAACAAGAAAATAATTTATTGTCTTCTTACACTATAATATTGCCGGCAATCCCCTTCGACTCCTCCACTCAGGCATCAGGCGCTCCTCACTGCAATTGCACTCACCTAAAAAATATTTCAATTTTAATTAATTTTACTGTAATTGTTTAGGGTCAATTAATTAAAAAAAAAAAAGTGATTTTGCTCCAATTCATGTCGCCTCTTTTTTCTGCCGGAAATTATTTAAAAGTGACCCACAGGGTTTCCATCCGGTTCCTCATATCTCCCAACCTGCAGATAAGACCTGAAATAACCAGTAATACTCGAAAAAAAAAAAAAAAAAAAAAAACCCCCCAAAGGTCCGGACAACCCGGGGGGGGGGGGGGGGGGGTGAAATAACGCTCTCTCGTGCGCTCGGGTAAAGCCAAACGATTATTAAGCCGGCTCATATTTTCCGGAGCAGCGAGGGGGAGGGGGGGGGGGCTAGAGGGGGAGGGAACACTCTGGGATATATACTCAGGCACTATCGCATTCAGCTGTAGGTACCATACGCGATATTATGCAACCTCGTGTTGCCCAGCTATTTCGTTGAACACGTAGAACACTTGGCTCGTCCGTGAACACTCAATTTGACACTATTTGTATACGTTTCCACTTTTCAGTTGAGCCGCGTCAATTTTCCTCATCCACTGAATAACACGAGCAGCAGATGTTTAATCGCATTTCAAGTGATAATAAAAAGCGTTATCAGTTGATTTAAAATTATTGCGATGACAATTTACATATTACACTTTTTCCCCCCCTCTCTCTCTCTCTCTTTCAGTCTCGTTTTTTTTTTAAGACGGTTGTTATTCAACGGATAAATGATTGCAAAGTTTTTTAATTGGCACTTGTACACACAAAAGACTGGGGAGGGGAAGCTCCAGTGAGTTCTCCATTTACCTGGGGATTTAAAGGAGATTCTGAATCATAGGATCCATTAAATAATGATCTCTCTTTCGTTTTATTGTTCCTTTAAGTGGCACTTGTTGGCCTTATATCGTGCACAGCATGAATTTATGGACTTTTTGTTATTGAGTTTTACAACTCGATGATGTATGGAAAATTTAAGGCAATTATTAATGACGTGTGAATTGTATTTTGGACATTATTTTCCGGTTCAAGAAATTCACACTTTAATAATAATCAAACAGCGCTCGAATTTCCGGCGACCTAATTTTTTTTTTCAACTCACTCAGCCCCGCATTCAATTGTAAATATAAACGAGTTGGTTATTCATTTTTTCTGGATTTTTTATCTTCAGAAAATCATTTTTTTGTTATTACAAAAATTGTTTTGAGGTGATAGGTAGGGTCCAGGGATTCTGCAGATCGTTTGGGAACTCTTGGACATTATTTTTTACATTTTGCAGTCGAGAATTGATTAATTACTGATTTTAACGTTTTTGACAATTTTTTATGATGAATCCGAGAATTTACCGACCATTGGCGATTTATTCCCGTCAATTCCGGTAGAAATCGGCGGATAACAATTCATGTAATCCGCTGGTGTCAATTGTTCCGTAATTTTTACGGTCGGCGTAAAAAAAAATTTCATCAACTTCCCTGGAACTCTGTCAATTATTCACAAACAATTCACCAAAACAATTATATTAAAATTCTCCATTCAGCAAAACAACTGGAGAAATTTAAATTTTATTGTGAATACAATTTCGTAATGGAAATAACGTCAAGGTCACTCGAGAGTGTCACATCAAGATGACAACGATGGTAATGTTTACCTATCAACAGGATGATGATAGTTTCATTATTATCGTGTGTCACGATGAGGCATGCGAGGGAACTCCCGGGGAAATAATTACTTCACGAGAGACGTGTACTTGTGGCTTGACAAGAGATAAAGAGAGGCATCAATACACCTACTGATATTTCCTTGAATTTACTTTACGGATGTTCATCAGACTCTCAAGGACATGCACTCTGTCGTTATATTTTTGTTAGTTTATTTTTACTTCTTCGGTTTCTTTTTTTCTTTTTTCGTTTTTTCCTCAAATAAAAGTGAGTTTGTGCACTGTGGTAAAATCATTGTTATTCTCTTGTTGCTGGAGGTTCTTATCGCTTATGTGTTTACATTTTTAAAGATATGTAAATAAAAATAAATGCCGGTCGTATTATTTTTTATTTTTTATTTTTCGCAAACACGACAGATTCTTGGGAGGGAGGGGGCGGCAGGGGAATCGGGACGATTGCGCTGCACTCCGACTCGTTTGAACGGATAAACTGATGAAATTGTGAATTATTTTTGAAGCAAGTCATGGAGACATCACGTGCTTTCATTAATGATACGGAATTTTAATCGGAATAATTCAGTTTTTCAGCTGCGGAGGATTTAATATTTTTTAAGAATGAAGGGAACGATATCTTTTTAATGAATGAGATACTGACGCCGGTCTAGTACCCCATACCTTTCTTTATTGTTAATTAATATTGTAATCAATTCAAATTTATTCCACTTTATTTCTTCGCGCGCGGTTGCAAACAGGAGTGGATGACTTCTACTGTGACTATCGATTTTTTATCTTCGTTTATTTAATCATAATTAATCACTACCTCCTGTTTGAACTGCATTAGTTTGGCTGCAAATGAATCCCTCATTTGACTTCAGCAAAAAATTGGAAATTAAAAATTTATTAAAATGTGGGGACTTGGCTACGAGAGATTAAAAAATTGAAATTAGGGAATTTAAAGAAAGGGATGAAGCAATCAATGGAACATCGATTCTTTTTTTCAAATAATTCGGAAAATATCAGGATCGTAGGGGGAATTTTATCTCCTGGAGTTGGTGGCACTGGAGATTTTACTTAGCAGGTCATAAATTTTGTCCGCATTAACATAAAATTTTTCTTAGAAAGTCGTAGAAATTTTATCCAACTGCACTGGAATCCCTGACAGCCGCTAGAGCGCGCCCTTTTCGTCTGACTAGTGGTGGAATTTTTCTACTGAATTTCACTGCCGGAAACGTTAAATTATTTTTTTTTCGATGACTGCGAGGCAGTTTGGAAGGTCAGCCGGTGGAAATAGAAAAATTCATTCATTTTAATTGGAGTCAGCTGTCCAGATGACGAAAAATTGTGGTAAAAAGAAAATGGAAAATGTCATTGGCCCTCGATGAGACGCGTATATAATTAAATCCATGCACTGGGCGTATGGTAGTTTCGCCTACGTATATTCGCGCGCAATTTGCATCGGCTAGGTATAAATCCTGATTAATGTCGATTGGAACACAGTGGTAGTTAGCAGTTACCAATGAGTCTAGCACCATTCGAGCATGACTACACACACAGCTATGAAATTCAATGGATTTTGTGGCGGTATATGACGGCCCTCTCACTCCCTCTTTTTGTCATTTAATTATTCCTCGAACTCCAATTTGCCACGTTAAAAGTTCACGTTCTCCGCCTCTTACTCAAAAATATCAATTCATCTCGTAACGGTTATCGTCAAACGACAGTCCCACACATCGTTTAACAAAAATGTCAATGAACTCGGAGAAGGGATAATAATATTCCTGATCGTGGAAGTAAGTCAGTCGGAATTGAATTTTTTTAAACTAGTTTAAAAGATCAGTCACTCGACTTGAAATTACAAATTGAAATTTTCTCGAAAATTCCGCAAGCTAGTCCTCTCCTTCAATTAAAATCCATTGCTCGATTTTTGCAGTGGATTTTTTGCTGAGTCAATTAAAATCATTACATTTGACTGTAGTTTTAATCGAAAATTTTATTGAAGTGAATGGGATAAATTACGAGAGAGAATTTTCATCCATTGAAGCCCATTTCCCGGGCGCACTTGAAGAGATTATATTTTTCGCTCTCCTCCATTCTCCACGGCCATTAAAAAAATTCAATGACACGAAAATTCCACGCCTCGAAGAGATTCCCGAGTGATTTTAGGATTGAAAAAAAAAACATTTTTTTTCCCCTCCTCAAATTACGAAAAAGAAGGACTTTCTCCATTGTTCACAATTCAAAACGTAATTTCAATAATTTCACCGCGTCTTGTATTTTCCATTTCATTTAGAGCGCCATAAAATTTTGCCCATAATTTGCCGGCCCGATGCAGGCCAAATTCACCGCATCTAGGAATTGGAAATTAGCATAATCGAAGAGAGACGGTCGTCTCAGCTCTCGCGGACAAGCGGCACCTGTGATATTTATAGAATTCTCCATGGATGATATTGCGGAGGGAATTATCCAGGCCCCGATATACGTATCGTTTTCGCATTGCGAGAGTCCGCAAGGAGGGAAGCCGCGCCCTCCAATTTTTTTCCTCTCCCCTCCCCTTTTTTTTTCCACTTCTCATTTTTCCCATTTCCTCCGTAACACAACAAACTTCTTCGTCCTTTCTCTCGTTTCCTCGTTGCGCTCTTTATTTTTCCCCTCCGCTGGTTTTTTTTTTCTCCATTCTGGGCTACTCTGATAACTCAGATAAGACGTCGTCGATTCATTATGCAGCCTCGGACAGTACATGCGAGTGTATATAAACAGAAAAGCAACCCGACCGGATTCATCGATCATCTGTAAATTCTAGTCGCTCTTTCTCCCTCCGCGACCGCTAAATTTCTCGATTTTTCTTCTTGTTTTATCCGCTTCACCTGGTTATTTTCTTAGGCTCTTGGAGCGGACCTAACGGTAACGCCGATACTCGGATAAATTGTGACACGGTTTATTGATGATTACATACTAGTCGCTAATTAATTTCGAGAGTCCGTCTGATTCCCGGCCCAATAACGTCATAATTGTGTAATTATTATGGAGGCATTGTCATTACTCCAATTGTTTAAAATTAAAGGCACCCGCTGAAAATGTAATTATCCACTTGTCTCAGTTGGATTTCAGCCAATGAGAGAGCAGTAGTTGAGCCTATCCACCGGAATCTCATCTGAAATTACGAAAAATTGGACAAAATTGAATTTACATCAGAGCAATTCGCTTTGGTATCTCATTTTATTTCACCTGTCAACTTCTTGGCTACACGGAAGAGCCCTCTGGCTGAAATAAACGCTTTGAAGCTGCTGTAGTCTCGAATTAATTGAATTTCTCTAGAATATTTTTTATCAGATGGACGTACGAAGTAATTTTTTTTTGTCACTCGGAATTTCACGCTTTCCACTGAATCTCAAAAAAATCAATTCCTCATTAACGCAGTAATCTTATCTGTCGTAAAATTATTTATCTAAAATCCTCGATGAATTTTATGCGCTGGAAATGAGAAAAAAAATTATTAATCAATCTCCGGCGAGAAAAATCCCGATAAATTCTCATGCCTCATTTTTAATTACTCCAACAATTCTATTTCAATCCCTTCTTAACCTCATTCCCATCAAACCGCATCCTTAATTTATTTTTATTTAAAAGCCACTTTTTTTCTTTACTTTTTTTTTTTTCCAACCTCGAGTTGATACTGTAATTACTTCATCCGTACAAATTACGAAGTACAAAATACTCGCCGAACTTTCTCGCTACACTACACTCGCGAACATAATATTTCTCATCAATTTCGAGAACATTTGACTGACTTTTATTTTTCATTTTGGTATTCTTTTATTTCACTGAGACGAGTGTGGATAATTATCGAGTGAGGGAGAGGGAGGGAGAGAGAGAGAGAGAGAGAGAGAGAGAGAGAGAGAGAGAGAGAGAGAGAGAGAGAGAGAATAAAGAGTCAAGTGAGATTTGAGATACGTCAATGCCCAGTAATGCATCCCCTGATTGAGAAATATCACGTCACTTTGGGAGAACAAAGATCTTAGGTCGGCTCTCTTGGCTCTCTCTCTCTCTCTCTCTGTATTTGTTGTAGGATGAATCCTAATTCAGTATTACTCGGCGATATCTATCACGCGTGAACTCTCATTATTCATGCTTCCCAGGGCCCTCTTTATCCCCACCTCACCTCGGAATATTGCCGACGTTTCTGGTGAAATTCTTTTTGATTATAATAATCACCTTTGACTTGACATCCGAGATGCATCGCGTGAGCTGGAGTTTGATCACAGATTTTTAAAAAAAACAACAAAAAGAATTAGTTTGGTCTTCTTTCAATCGAGATTATGAAATCGCTAATCACTCGTTAATTAATTTATTACGACTGTTCGATGGAAACTTATTTTTTTTTTAAACTGTCAAGAATTTTTCGACGACTGGGGGAATTTAATTTACTGCACGGAGTAAAAAAAATCAATAAAAATGACGTGTCAGTACAGTAATCAGCCAGCGAAAAAAATATTCCGTAAAAATTACGGAGTGAGTAATTTTTATTGAATTTTTCTCTCCGTGTGGAATTTTCAGTTTTAGAAAATGAAAATGACTGTTTGGTTAATACTTTTCCAGTTAAATTTGACGGCTTCCGACGTGTAGAAATAATGTAATATTCATTAACGTATAATAGCGTAATAAGTAGCTTTGTTGGCCTCTGGGTGTCTCAAGCCTCGTAAAAACTTTAGGCCTTGTATTCCAGTTGTCACTAGTAAAATACATTGGCAGGGCAAAATTCGAATATCTCAAAAACTCATTAAAATTATAATCACATTGATATTTCCGTGATTATGACGAATGGGACGCAGTTACACTCGTCGTAATTAGCCGCTTATCGGTTTTATATTACGCGCATCGAAATAAAAATATTACACCCGGGGGAAATTTTCACGACTTATTACAGCCGTAAAATTTCAACGCAGAAACGTTAAAGACTGGCCAAGCGAATCCTGACGAGTTTAATTTTTCATTCATCATCGTCGGTTGTTATTAGGCTCTTCAGGATGAATTGTGCAATGAATCTAAATTAATTAGTGGCTAACGAGGGCCTTAATTAATTTATCCGTTTATGAAATCGAAAATGAACGATTGAGATGACATTGGCCGTTCGCGCGGCTTAAACAGGAGAAATTAATTCTGGGTCAACCTAATAACTTCCCGACTAATCCCTTTTTACAGTAAAATCGGAATAATTGCGGATCAGAAAATAACTCAGTAGCTGAGTCGATTTGGGGGAAATTTTTATCGGATTCAAGTGCTACAACACTTCCTCCATTGCAATCGGAAAAATCGAATTTCCATCGTTTGTTAATGAGATATGATCGAATTAGTGAAAAAATGAATTGTCGACGTTTTTTCGGGTGGCCATCCCCACCGGGGAAAGTCGATTTCCTCGGCTGGCAAACAAAACTCCTCTAAAAAAACAATTGAGTCCATGAAATCACTTGTTACTGGCATGTAATCGCACACCCGCATGTCGCATTTAATCCGCAGGCCGCAATCGACTTTCTCCGATCTCGAACCACAAAAACCAACAGACCTCAGTCGGAAAAAATTACCGGGCATTCGTTGAGTTTTCACCGGGGGGAGATCAATGAGATTAATCCGAGCGATGGTAATTTGATGATGACCAGGTAAATATCTCTCACCACTGGCAGTAATTTCCGTTGGGCCTGGAAACATTCAACAGCTCGGGGAAAATATCCAAAGGTACTTGGACCGATTGGACTATATATACTTGCGTCAGGATATCCCCGGCTGTGGTTGAGTAATCCGAGAGTCAGGCGAGTGAGGTGTCTCGGGCTCGTCTGTCGAAACCAGACGGCCGAGGGGAATATCTTTCTTAAAAATAAAGAAGTAAAAAAAGAAAATAAAAAAAGGGACACGCTCTGTAGTGCAGCGATGGGGGTAATGCCTCGGCTCTGTATGGATGGCAAGCCTTGATTGCCTCGTTAAATAATGCTCATCTCGCGTCTTCCTTCACCTGGAATACTCTAAAACACGTGGCTGTCTTAAACAATTTATGGGTATTCCATAACACTTGGCTATCTATTAAGCGAAGAAAAAAAAAATGGGGGAGAAAATGGAGATGGAATTTCAAATGAGGAAAATTATTGAGTAAAAACACGCAACTCAGTTGCATTTCCATTTTTTTTTCTCCCCCCTATTTTATTTTATTTTCCCTCTGCGTTTGCGTTTTTTCCTTTGAATAATTTTAAGATCATTCAGACAATATGGTTGTTTAAGGTAGCATTGCGAAAGGCTGAGAATAACAATTCTGTTGAGGAAAAGTTCGCGTTGAAATCATTCCTTACGTGTTCAGACGTAATATCGGCTCGACTTTGCCGTGATATTTGTGGATATAACGGGGAAAAGCAGGAGAAAATTGTTGAAATATTTTTCATGTTTGTTTTTTGGGTGTGAAAGATGTAACTGGAATTTTTACTAAATAAATTCTCTTCTCTATTTATGTAAATTAAACAATTTTTGGGGCTCACAACAACCGCTCGATCTAATTAATTAGGTTGAAGACGTAATCGTCTACTTCTCAAAACTCTCTTTACAATTATTTAGTCAATTATTATTATGATTGATAAAATTATGGGAATTCCCGATGAGTCCCTGATATCTTCGATGAATAAAAATGAGGGAAGCGTATGGATAAGTTGAAAAGTGAAAATAATGAACTGAAAAAATGTTAAACTTTATAAAATCAGCATTCCGCCGTGAAATTGAAAGTGTAGAGAACTGTGGGAACAGCAAATGCCATTCGTTGTGCCGCAGTTAAAGCACTTGATTGGCGACTAATTATATCGTTGTAAGGGAACTCATCTCAGGGGACTTGTACTGATTCGTATGAAATCCATTAATGGACGTGGACATGAGTAACTATTGCTGAATCCCAAGCAGAACGGAATTATGAACATTGACGTTTGTAACACGTGAGAAAAAAATCCGGTTCGGTATTCATTGCCTGGGGGGGCTGGCCATTCAATCGCCATTTACGTTCCCCTGATTTTCAATTACAGATTCAATGGGATAAAATTTTTTAATTTCTCATTACCGACAGAGCGCCCGGTAAGGAAGGTCGGGCTGGCCCTCATTGATTACTGGCGCCGACGGCGGGATTACCGCGCACTCGTTCATCAGGCCTGTCGGTAAGGGCGGGATTGACTCGTCATTTGAAAAAGTATAGTCGCTCGAGAACATTTGAAATATTTTTTTCGGACGTGGGAAATTTTTTCTAAATTTTTTTCCCCCGCCGTAACGAGTGAGAGTTTGCTGAAGGATTGAGAAAAAAAATTTTGGGGAGATGGGGAATTGTATTTTGGCGCCAGGTAATTTTTTTATGCCATCAGAGAGGGACATTAGTGCCTCGGCCGGTGGATGAAAGGGCGGAAAATATGCGAAGACCTCCTCACAAATTTTGTTCTCCTCCTCTGACGATTCTCGAAGTTGCGGCCGCGAGGTTCGACAGTCGAGGTCCAGCCTCTCGATTTAACCCATCGATTATCCCAGCCCCCCGCCACTAATCACTCTTTAAACTCACTCATAAAATATTATTAAAATACTCATGAATTCAATCTAATCATCTTTTTCCAATTCAAGATATCAAGAATTTTTTTTTCTTCTTTCAGAATTATGAATCGAATCTTTACGCTCCTCGTAGTCAATCTCCTGGTAGCTGGTAAGTACCAATATTTCAATATTTTATTCGTTCCAATATTCTTAATCGGAGTTAATTGCACTGGTCGTTGTTCCGCTTAATGCGGAATAAATTGCAATTTTTTACGCTCGCTAATGAAAGAAAAAAATGAGAAATACAAGAGCGAATTGGAGAGCTTCGACGGAGTATCGACTTCTACTTTTATTTTCTTTAATTCAGGAATTTTGGGCCTTCGAGGGCCTTTCTCATTTCCAATTAAAATTTAAAAAAAATTAGGCAATTGAATTTCTGCAAAAGTTGTTCAAATTTACGTCTGCAAAAAATCCTTCGAGAACTTCCAGATGGCCTCCAGGTCCTTTCAAAGTGTATTTTTTATCAAAATATTTCTGTTTGAAGTAATTTTGGTGTAATATTTTTTTGGGGAGGTCATTATTGAAAAAGTTCGTTTTTTTTCAAATTATTTTGAGCGGATTTTTTTGACGATCATCAAAAGCCACAGGGCGGTCAAGCGATCTCGATCCATCATAAATAGATAGCTCGCCTCGGGATCGAGGTATCTCAGTTGTCGGCGTAGATTCCGCCACTGGACTTTCTCAGAGCCAAAATAATTGTCTTTAGGAACTCCTGAGGGTAAAAAAAACAAGAGCCAGGGGCTAAAGATCATCATGAATTAGCCACAGATCATCATGAATATCTGTAGAGTTCCCTCAGACTGGTTGCGTCGGCCAGATGACTTCTCTAATCATTGCCTCCAACGTATCCTGAGTAATATTCTCGTACTGGCGGAGCGTACTCCAGTGAAATGGTTTGACCCTTGAGACAGAGTTTATCGGTGGCAAGTATCAGCCGCTTCATCTGCTTCACGTCGCCAAGAGTGTACTGAGGGGTCAGCGAGCCACCTCAAGGCGATTCTCGCAATCGAGTAACAGTCCAGTTTACGAGGCAGTGAGTCAGGTTCACGAGGTCAGGGCTGTCAGTGTCAAGTGCATGGATGAATTCCGGAGGCGTTTTGACGAGAATGAAAAGATTTCGCGCCTCTTGGAGAGGACGAGCTCAGTCTGTTGCTGGACAAATTTGCGATGATGATGGGGATGGTGGAGAAGGATCTCAGGAATTTTTATGGCAAGACACCTGATGTTAATGAGGGCTATGAGCTTGTTAGAGTTGCTCAGTGTGTGCGTGCTTGTGTGGACATTGACTGGCGCCAATGAGTGTTATATCTCTCGGTTTTTCAAGAAATGAGACTTTAATATTCAGGATTGCGGGGGGAAAACCGGCGGATGCGGCGCAATTGCTCTTCACGGCTAATTTATATTTTTTGGCTATGAATTTTTGGATTTTTTTATCGCCCAGGAGAACTCAATATCCGATTTTCAACTGATGCCTGTATTTTTGGATTTGGATTTTTTTTCCTATTTTTTTTATTTGCGATTTTTTCTGGAGGAGATTTGGGGGAATTCGAAAGATTGAAAGGGATGGCGAATTATATGGAAATAATATTTATTAAAAGGGGGATAAAATTAAGAGTGACTGGGAGGAACGATCCGGAACCGAACGGAGAGGACAAAGGAACCGTAACTCAACAATTTCAGAGAAGCTCAATCGATCGATAAAAAAATATCAGTTTAACAATTTTTTGCGAGGATATGGCCCCCAATTACTTCTGTTCATCAGGATGATTTAAAGTTCAATTATCAAAAATAATTGTCGCAATTAAATGAACATTCCGGAAAACACAATTATCTTTCCTTTTAGATATTTAAAATTTTTGAAGGACATAATTTTCATGTCTCGCAGTTCCCAAAAGAAAATTAAAAACAGTTATCAAAAGGGCCTAAAGAACCCCAAATCCCCAGACCAATCGAATAAATTCAAAATAATAATTTTGGGGGTGAGAAAATCGCGGAACTGCTCGTCCATAAATAAACCAAAAAAAAAAACACCTAAAAATCGTGCGGAAATGAACGATCGGATTGAATTTATTTGCCGACAATTTTTTAAATCCTCTTACAAGGAAGCCCCAGAAGGATAATAAATTCAAACAGAATTGATTGTTATTTTTCCAGTTAAACGTGAAAGCTCATCCACGAGTTCGCGTGGCAGACTGACTAGTACGAGTGCAATGTTCTAGGCTATCCGATCAGGATTCTCGATGCACCAATGCAAAATGCCACGGCATACACGCGCCTCGTGTTTCTCCCCGTGACGGATGTATCTCCGTGCAGAGTTACATTCCGGCACGAACCACGCGTTCCACAATCCTTTTCTTTACCCTTTGTTTTTTACCTCAGCGCAATTTTTTCACAACTTTTTGCCCCCTCCTCACCATCAATTTAAATAGTGTAGAGTCATTCATAGTCTCATCTAGAGTAAGAAAACGAATTACCACGGCGTCCTCATGTTTACTATCCTCATCCAACTAATTATAATTACAGTGTAATCAAGCGAGACATATTGCGAGAGTTGGATTTTTCGGTTGGATAGATAGATAATTAAATAAATAGTAAGAAAATCGCCGAATTCCCAATGAAACTGGAACGATAATTGAATTGAACGAGGATAGAGTGGCTTCATTACCTCCATCCCCCCTCAGTGAAATCCTTTATTTCCAATTGATCCTTCTCCCGACGTCACCCGCCCTGTGCATTGATAAAACTGTCTTATTGTCCAAACCAAATCAGAGCCTCCCAAGACGTTGTCCTGGCGTTTGAGATCGCTCGTTTAGCTCCCTCTACACGCTTGTTAAGGACGCGTCGGTAGCAACAGTTGGTCCCGCCGGATTCAACGACAAGACAATGGCTCGCCTCCCCCCCTCAACCTCCCTCCCAGTACATCCATTTATCCCTCTTCCTCCCTCGCAAAATGTTATACGACAAACACAATACCCTCCCTGGGCTACCAACAGAGAGAAACATTTAGGATTTATCGCTCAGTTAAAGTTATTTGATTTGAATTAAAATTGTTTTCTTTTGTCCAAGCTAACTGGGGAGACAACGAGACCGATGACTACGTTGATACAACTAAAACAGCGAGCCCAGTGAATCAAGATCAGCTGGAGGATTACGATCAGTATGAGATTAATGAGTATGAGGATGTGACACGTAAAATTTACCATTGCTCAGCTAGAGAACCAGGGAGGAATGATTCGAAGCCAGATAGACGAGTGATTTTAATGCTGGATGACAATGGAATAACTTCACTCAGGCAAAAGCCATCTCACTATCTGGTAATTTTAATCTATTTCCACCCTCAACTCCAGTGAAATGGGCATTTTATCATTCTACAGGTGCGCAATGTACGACAAAAGATGTGTCAGGCGGGATTCAATCCGTTTCGCGTGGACATTGGAATGGGATCGATACACAAACGATTCAAGAATACACTGAGGCTCATGATTTATAATACACCGGGAATATTCCCGGGGATCAGAGTGATAAGGAGTGATCTGGATAGGAAGAGAAAACGCGAGCCACAGAATTGGTTCAAATTTGAGAGCACTGGGGGCTCATTGAGCGCTGAGTTTGATTACGATAATTATTTTGTCAATGTTTATGGAGATTTCGCCAGGATTCAGGCCATTTCCAAATTACTCGTCGCTTTTAAAATGCATAAGAGGATTAATGGGTTCAATAGCACAGTTAGTGATAAGGTAATGGTCTTCTTTTAATTGTTTAACACCAGTTGACGTCAGTAGCTGACTGAGGAATGATTTACAATTTTTAACCTCCCGATAGGAAGCTATTGGTTTCACCCCAAAAATGTGAATCGCTAATTTTGTGAAATGTCGACGTTTCATGACCAGGAGAAACCCCCCAGATGTTTTTTTATCGAGTTGTATGTGTGTGTGTGTGTGATGACTTTTTTTGTTCACGTTACCCGGACGAGCGGATAGTGCGATCGGAAAAATTTTGGTGGCGATCGATAGATCTCATCAAGGACAAGATCGGATTAGTTTGGGAGCGAAATCCCCCCACCCGATCGAAGGGATTTTGATCGCGATCGATAGGCATTGACTTTGTCTACATCCCATTCGGGGGGGCAGTAAATTCCCCCCGCCCCTTAAATTTCTAGGTTAATATTTCAGTCTATCGGGAAGTTCGTTACGAGGCTCGTCAGGGGCCGATTAAAAGAAAAAAATCGCGTTACGAATTGCGTTGAGAATGAGTCGGGTAGATAGTAGTTCAACGGAACAGCAATGGGGGCGAGCGTAGCGAGCGACCAACAACCCCGACCAATTTTTTAATTTTTGTAAATTACCGCAGCATCCATCGTATTTTATTTTTTATTAATTAAGCATGTCCTGTCGCCGGAAGTTCGCGGTCTCCCTTCGGGAGAGTCCGAAATTCTCTGGACGCATTTCCTGGAATTCTTAGTTCATCTCTCTCTCTCGGGGGAAATTAAATTCTTCTTCGTAATCGCTATAAAATAATTAGCACTCTCTGTAGTTTCGTTCCATCGGTCGTTTGGCGTCACTGCGACGTCGAGAGTTCCCCGTCAGGAGCGCTCGGTCGCGGTAAATTTGGTAGTAATTACCTCATTGACAAATAGAATCACTCACTCCCTCTTCAATCACATCAATTACACTTTTGCCTAAATATCGAGGAGCTCGTACTCATCAGGACATTCTTCGAACAGTCGCCCGGAACAGAGCCTCCCTGGTCTTCTCATCCAAGAATAGAAATAAAATCTCGAGGATCTTAATTGGAATATCCTGTGGTTGTGAACCCTCTAGTTAATTCATGAGAGAATCAACAAAGACAAAAAAAAATCAACGAAAATTAGTAATTTTCGTAAAATTTACAATTCTACAGGAGTTTCAACCTTTAAAAAAAATTGCTCGTGTCTCCGGTTGGTTAATCAATCATGAACTCACCCTGAACTGATAAATCATAGAATTCATTATCTAAATTGTAAAATTTTCTCGTTATTGTAAACAGCATTGTTTATCGACCATGAGGCGTACGTAAGGCTGTTTGTACCAATAACTCATTGCGCTCATTGCCTATATCAACAATCACTTCAATTGATAAACAACCGTTTCAGGGTAAAATTTTCATAATTTTCTCGTTATGAGTAAGGATGTTGGAAAAGTGCACGGACACTGTTTATTAAATACAAGAAGTGGATAATTTATTATTCGGCGGTGAAATTACAGTTCAAAGTAATTTATTACTCGATAAAAGAATTCCAATCGGTAAATGAGGTGGAATATTTCTAATTTTTCCTGTAATAATGACAACAATTTGACGCTGGGCTCTCAACAACTGGACAGCAATTGAAATAATTTCCCCTGGAGGTGGAGGATAGAATAAAATGTGAACCCTTAGGAAGAGATTCAGATGATGCAGGCCTCTGGATAATAGACATTGTCGGGTAATTATCATTTTGTAATTTTCAGGTCAACTTAGACCTAGGAATAATGGAAGTAATCCTAGCCAACTTGATCACAACCCTAATGAAGGATAAAGCCTCGGTAAACCTGTTGGTCAAAGCCCTGAATGGTATCCGGACAGACATAAGCCCGGAGGCCGATGTTCAACTGGGCTTCGAGCAGACTATGAAAGACGCAGTGGACCAGATCGATCCACTTCTCTATTCCTCTATATGGTTACAATCTACAGCGGAGAAATTCGAAGTAATTCGTCCGAAAGAGCGATCTAAATCGGCGTCGGACAAGCCGCGCAAGAAAAAAAAATCATAATTCATCGATAGTCAAATAAACAAATCAACAAATAATTTGAGATTAATTAACTGGGCTTCTGATTGTCTAGTTATTTGGCCTGAAGTTATTTTTCCTTAAATTATTTAGCCCAAGTTTTTATTGCACTAGTTATTTAGCCATGGATTCGAACGATGAAAGAGAAAAAAATATATATTTTCCCTCGACTGGCTGGATGGAATCCAAACGACAGTTTGTTACAGAATTCTCACAGGGACTTCTTGGCCCCCGTGGGGCAGAGGGAGTGCTGGGCGCGTAATTTTCATGCGCCGTTACTCATGAGTTTACGAGAGTATCGTTACATTGCCTCCTGGTAAACCCAGTCCACCGACTATTCGCGCTTACAATTTCGTCCGGCTGTAGAAAAATGGATCTCACGTGTTAAAGAAGAGGGAGGGAAAAAGAAGAAAATGTTTAAAACCACGTGGACAATTTTTCAATGTCAACTGTTGGCCGGGCTCGTAGGGTCCCGGAGGGCCCCTAATCGTTTAAACTTAAGAATTAAATTAATCGATAAAGGCGTGAACTGTGCATCGAATTTGCGTCTTAACAAGTAACAAGAAGCATCGATCCTCGAATCGCCAAGTATCATTTATCGTTGAGTTGAGAGGGAGGTCATTGAGAATGCCAATAAATCGGACAGCGAGTGTGTTAGAGGGAGAGGGTAGACAAGCGGGTTTTGTCAAGAAAGAAATAAAAAAATGAGGAAAGGGGGAACGATTAAAAATAGAAAAATAAGATAGTGACGATGCGAGCCAGCAGCGGGAACGGCAGCTCGGGGCTAATCCGGGTGATCGATCGATTCGCTTCCCCCTCTGTCTCTTTTTCCCTCTTTCTCTGTCTCACTCAGTCGTTGAGACCTTTCTGTCTTGGCTCTCGTACCGAGATGTACGTATATACGTGTATTCACGATAGGCCTCCTAAGTATCGTCACGCTTGGCCGGAAGACCCATCTCACAAGGCGAATCGAACTTGTATAGGGGACAAGAAGAGGTGGAAAAAGTGGATGAGGAAGAAACTTCGGAATGATGGCGGGGAACAAAGGGGATGGGATCAGCTAGAAAAATTAGGTGTTTTAATCAAGTTAGGGGAGGCTAGTCGTAATCCATAAATTCAGTTCTTCGGAGCGAATTAAATATTTTGGAAATTAATGGGAGGAATTAATTCCGAACGAAAAAATTCAATCAAACTTCTTCAAATGTCCCAGTCATTTATCAAAACTTCCTGGAGTGGATTCCGACGACGACCGGGGACTTTGAAGTGCTGCCGACGTCTCTCAATTTCACCTCGACGACATAATGAGAATCAGAAGCCAGAGCGAGAAATGAAAATTGAAATATCATTTTTCAATCTCTAATAGATTCGGGTGATTACAGCGGGGGATAATTTATAGGAAGTAAGCCCTGTAATTATTTCACCTTATCAGCTCGTATTTTCCATCTCAATTATTTTTTTGAGAGTAATGACGGGATTCGAGGGGCTATTCACTCCTAAAACTAGTGACACAATGATTTCATGTGATTGCAGATGATTTCAATTGCGAATATAACGAGAGAAACACGCTTACAAATCCTCAAAGTTAAATTAATATTAATAGAAAAGAGTGACAGAAAAAATAAGAAAAAAATTATAGTTCCGAAGCATTCTACTGATATCATTGGTAAAATTGAATATTATAAGATTTATAATAAATAAATATTGCTTCCTTGATTTAAACAATAGTAATCAGACAACACTGCTCATTTTTGAGATGATTCATTCTAAATTATATCCAATAATTTGAAATAAATTGCAATATACAAATGTTCAGGGGAATGTTCATCACTCAAAAAATGTGTCGAATCACACAATTTTATTATATTCATTAAAACGTACGTGAACCTGCCAGGAATAATTTTACTGGCCCACGTGGACTGAGAGAAAAATTACCTCAGTGATAAATAAAGTAGGGGATAACCCCATCAATCCTGGAAAAAAAATTCGCTATTGATTCCCTCAACTGGATCTCCAGTTGATCGATTCGCTGATAAAATCCTCGGAAAATCATGTTTTCATAACCTCATTTTGACCTCCACTTCTTTTATCTTATCTATATGACATCCACTTCATTCGCGAGTATATCTGTCGAAGAGAGGAGCGTAAAATATAATATGTTGTAGCGGCAGGGATTTCGCCAGGTTTTTATTGCTCAGTACCACCGTAAATATGTACTCAGGTATCCATAATGCATCAGCCACGCCCTACCAGCGATTTTTCTCGTACTGCATCAACTTCTTCTGCTTCCCCCCGCCCCTGAAGTCCTCTTGAATTTTTCGTGATCCAAGTACTTACAATCAGCGAGATCTGTCCAACCAGCGGTAGCCCTGGGTTTCTCCAAGTGTTAGAAATAGTTTCATTAATTTCATTGACCCCAGTCCTGCTATGTAATTTAAGGTGGCACTAATTTTTACTGCAAATACCTCTCAAGAGTACAAGTACTCGACTACACGCGAGCTCAACTTTTCGAAATTCCAGTGATAATAACAGTTGTTGAAAGATAACAGTTATTATTATCCAAGTATTTCAAAATAATACATCTAATGGATTAGAAATGTTGGGTTTTTTCCTGACGAGAGTAAGAAATTTTTTTTATTATATATTCTGGCATACGAATATTTATTACATAACGTGAACAAATTTTTCAACAAATGGGTCATTTATTTTTACTATCTGCCCATTAATTCCTTAATTTTCCCCGTTTATTTTCAATTTTCTCAAGCTTTGGCTCACATATTTTCCGGAACTTTACATCGCCCTCAAATTAATCAAACTCATAATTGAAAAAACCAACTTTGTTCAATGCACTTCATTAATTCCCATAATTAATAATTAAACCAGGTGTAGATAGTCATCATTCAGCGTACGTAATCTTCTCCTATTTTTGCCTCCTCCCTCTCGCCCCCTCTTCACCTCTTAGTTTTCAAGCTAACTCGAATGCTAATGGGAGATGCGATGCTCGATGGCAAACGAAACACATTCCACTGAGGCGGAGATCCCGTATCAGGGCACTGCGAGTGGCCTGTTCGTTAGGGTATACAGCCACATAAGATGGCAATGGTGTGTTTGCCTGCTCTTCCACCAAAGAACTTGAATGCAACCAGAGCCCTCAACTTTTGTAGTTTCATTTTTACTGTAAGTTGGGTGTTTTTCAATAAAACATTGTAACTTGTGTCAATTACACCACAAGTTTTTAGTTTCACGAATTTTCAAGAGGGGGGGGGGGAGGGAGATAACTGATAAAACTGATTGGGCCGTAAGATGCCTTAGTTAGGTAGCAGGAAGAGATTGGGATTATCTAGGCCTCTCTCGCCACTCCTGATCCCACTCATTCTCTTTTAAAAAAATTTTTTTTTTTCAGTTACTCCGATTCTTGTGGCTCTTTTCTTTTTTTCTCTATGCCCCTCGGAATGTGCTTCATCACTTGAGTTAATGAGTACAATTTCACTTGATTTTCTCTACTTTCATTATTCACTGCTTTTTTCTTTATTACGGTTATCGATTTTCGATGGAATCAATATTTCTTTCGGCTTAATGAAGGCATCAACGGAGGGGGCGGGGGGAGAAAAGTTGTCGTGATATTTTTGGTTGTAATATTGGTATCGGTTGTGAATACGTTGTAATACGTGAAAATAATTATGGTGATTACATGGGAATCGTGAATTACAAAATACCACCAATTATTTGGTGCCATTTTTAGAATTCTTGGGGGGGAGGGAGGGGGGTTTATATTCTTCGAGTGAGACGAGCGGTTCTAGGTGAATACACGTGTAAATGGGGATTGCAATGAACTCGTTGATAATGTACCTTATCAGCACTCCAGCGATGTAATTTTATTTTGTAACGTTTTCATGTCGTTCGAAATTTTTTAAAAGTTCGTCTTCGCACTTTTCAATTTTAATGAGTGGCAAATTGTCGGGTATAAAATTGACAGGAGAAATAGTGAACCGGTTTTGGGACTTTAGTGATTCAAAAATTGGAAATAAAATGTTTTGATAAAAATTAGAAAGAGTTTATCGGAATGACGCCCCCGCCCCCCCAAGCCTTTTGGGGGAGAATGGGGGGGCTTGCTCTCCAGCCATGTCGCATTGCACCCCAGGAGACAGGCTCTCCTGGTGACCAGGGGAACCATGGAAACCTTTGCCATTTTTTAAAATTATTTTTGAACGTCTAAAGTTCTGTTGAACGGCTCCTGACGGATTACGAATTCAGGAGCTCGAGCAGGACTCGAACCCGCGCCAGGCGGCCTCGCCGTCCGGCCGTGGGGTTAACCACTTCGGCCACTGCCGTCGGTTCGACTGGTAGTTTAATAATAGTTTACTCATTTATTCACATAAATAATTGATCATTTAAACATTTTTAATGGGAAGAATTTCGCTCGGGATTACGCGAATGGCTGATGAGTACTGGTGGATTATAGCAATAATTGAGGGACGATTTTATGAAGAGAATTAAGGTTGGGGAAAATCTAAATGCAGGAGGAGCAGCGGTACCAGAGGATTAGCATTTTTGAGAAATGTTAATTTGAATGTTTCAATTTTATGGGTTTTTATTACTCTAACTGTGCCGCGGTACAGCCCCTCCATTCCGATTAATCACCGAAAATTCACTTCAATGAGGAAATGAATTTTCCTCAGCGATATTTTCCAATGTATTGTTCGGATGACGAAAGAACTGTAGGTGCAGTACTGCGTTATCTTTACGGAACGTATTATAAACGTGGGCGTCATAAGCGTCGACTTGCAATGGCTATTCCAATTCAAGCGTCGCTAGAGCTATAAACCTGCCGTTTAATTAATTCCACGTTACATTTTACAGCTTTAACACCTGGACACTGGACTTGAGAATATTCACCGATGGCTCTAAACAAATATTCAATTTTAATCAACACTTCAATTCCCTTAACACATACCCAGACTAAATGGACAAATGAAATGATAAAATTTATTGATCAATTAAAAAATAAATTGCACCGAGTAAATTTCAAATGATTTATCCATTGTCAATAGAATTCTCTCGCCATATGAAAATTCAAAGGCATCATTAATTCAGTGATGATGATTTATAACGTGAAAATAAGTCATTCACAATGACAAATGGAATTATCATGTCAATGAATATGAATTTCACAAGTCACTTCATTGAAAACACTACAACAACAATTGAAAAATATTTTTCCACGTGTAATTGACTGATGGAAATTATAGCCAGCTCCCACACAGGAGGCACCAGCCAGATAAGCTAGAAAATAATTCGATAAATGAATACAAACAAAAAATTATGTATCTGAATGATTGATTTATCGCGTGCCACCTACACTTCCATCAAGAAAGCCACTATCGTTCCGGCTACCTCCTCTTCATCTTTATCGTTATACACTGGAGTTGAAAAAAGATATGAAATAAAATAAATCGACGAGGTATGTCGATTGAAATCTCTGATTCCACTTCCATCAACTCTGGATAGGAGTCGGGATATGCGATCGACACTGAGGATAAATGGCTAAGCATCCAGGCTCCATCGAGGTGTCACTCATGAGCCCAGACAGCATGGACCCCCTCATAACTACACACCCGTGTCTATACCTTGTCCATCCTCGAGTGAAGGAAAAAAAGAAAACTGAAAAATATTGGAATGAGAATAAAAAATATATTCAAAAGATGTGTAACGCTGCACTTTCTAAGCGTTATGAGCATGCACAAAAGTACCTCTTGCCGAGGAAAGAGGCATTACGCACGCGAGTTTCGATAGTAATCGCAAACTGAAGCACTCGGTGAAGGTTTGAAAGGTTGAAAATGAGGGAAAAAAGGTTGGGTGATCGATGAAAGAGGAAGAGAGGCTGTGGAAGGCTCTTAAAAGCCAGGGGATCGATAAAACTGCAATGCATCGATCGTTTGCTGGAAAAACAATTGGAGTAGAATTTTTTTTACACTCCATTATAACTACTATTATTTAAACTGTCGAAATCCGTGGATAAGATTTATTTAGAGAGTGTCTCTCCAGTCGAATTTACACTTAGACCTTAGGAATCCTGTACTAAATTTTTTGGTTGAGGATTGGAAAGGACTCGAAAGGACTCAATAGCTTATTACAATTTTTTTTAAAAACCCACTTACCTCTGGTTATGTTCAACTTTAGCTCTTGATAGAATTCAAAAGAATACAAGCAAAACCTTCCAAGTTCTGTCAAATCCAAATCAGTTCGATTGGGTGTAAAAAAAACCTCCGGATTTTTTCCTCAGAAAGTCCTCAGGATTTTGTGAAAAAATTACTCCTGAGGAATTTTCTTGAGAAAAATCCGGAGGATTTGTCATGGAATTTTCTGTCTCGCCGTTATATAACCCTCTTCAACCCCCTTCGACCTCTCCCCCCTCCCCCCAATGACTCATTACATTCTATATTTCAACCCTGCGACAAGAGGGGTGTACATGGAAAAAAAGTAACGATAGAACTTATCCCGACCTCAAGTGGTTCTAAGAGACTTGAGCGGAATTAAAAAGAATTCGTGAGCCTCCGGAGAGCAAAGGAGTTCTGGCCTCATCAATCCTAAGGAGTTCTTAGAACATATCGGAGCATCATAAGGTCAGATAGATCAGAAAACCCTAAACAGGACTCAAAAGGATAATATAAATGCAAAGTAGGATTGGGTAGAGCCACATATTGGGCTCTAGCTGTAGTATAATTAAAAATATTCAGCCTTTTTATTTCTTCAGGACCTAAAGTTGGAAAGAATTCATCATCTCCATCCCAACTGACGGCTCAATTTCCCGATGATTCTCCTACGGATCAACCGAGTCGATCGTTTCACTTTCTCATGTCCAGTGAAGTTGTCCGTCCCGATGCCAGGAAGTCGAAGCATCATAAAAAAAAATAGTAAAAAAAATTGAGTAATAAACATAAATGGATGTACGTTACAGAGACATATTGAGGGATGTATCCAAAAGAGGGGGGGTCACCGTTACCGAGCATTATGTCTCGGTGGCCATTTTACTGGCGTGCCGGTATTACGTACAGAGATCTCCCTTTGACAAGCCCACTCTCATGTTGCCCACGTTTTTCCACTGCTGTTGGATAAGGGGAGGGGGGAGGCGAGAGGGGGAATAGAGAAAATGAAGAGAGAGAGATGGGGGTTATCTACACCGTACCCCATGTGGATTAAAAGCGCGCGAGGAGATTTACGTCACAATGATCACTGAGGCATGTTGGCCACCTGCAAGACTTCTACATTGCCCCCCTGTTGTCCACTGAATAGAAGAGTTTTTCGTTATTATTTGTTCTCGTCAGTGGGAAAATATATTATCAAGAGATAGAATTAAATGTAATGAACTGTTTGGAGAATCCCCGTCATTTATATTTTACTCTCAGATGGATTGGTTTTTTTATTTGACAATTGTCAAATCGAGAAATTGGGGCGAGAGACGTTGGATTGGGCTGATTCATTTATTATTAAGTGGACGCCTTCCGTTGGACTAATTAACCCAAGAGTTTGTGATAAGGGAATACAATGGTCCTTGTTTATTCAAGTTTTCTTGAAGATCTATTAGGGAAAGAATTTGGATTAATCGTTGTTGGTTCTATCCCGGCGGGTGCAATATATATCACGTACATTACCCAGCGTCGAGGATCTCCAATGAGGAGAGAGATACGTACCGTAGATTTCAAAGACTGTAAAGAAAGGCACTAGACCATCTTGCATGCCAACCGGGCATTACCGACGTGCTATTAATTGCTACCACCGTATGTACCCTCCGCCTCTCTCAATTCCCCTACCCCCCCGCAAACCCCTTTAGGTACTTTAGTATTTTACTGTACGTAGGAGAGAGAAAAGGTGTGGCTTCTGATCCACATGCCATTGCCATTACTCTCTTCCTTCCGGACGACTTATAACGATGTCGTTAGGAATTTTTTTCTTTAGTAATTGCGGGTGGGATTAACGATATTGTTTCATTGAACATCGGTGTCTTATCTAGTCAACAGCATTGGAATTAGTTTATTGAGTTGAGAGAATGTTGGGTTAGTTTCATTGACTGGGATTGATGGCCCAATATTTTATTTAATCCGAATTTTTTAATGTGAAACTGCTTTAGCGAGGGAGAGTTGAAAAATCGTCACGAAAAAGTGTGACGCCTGAGATGCAATGGAGGGGGGATCTCACTGATCCTTCTTCTATCTCTCTTCTTGTTGATATTAATATTGAGAGTGAATTATCAGAATGTGTCACGCGACGGCGTGACGCTGTGCCTAGGTCTTTCCCCCTCCCTTCCAATTGATATATTGATAAATGTAACATTTTTATTACAATATGACAACTGGAGACACTGTACGAGTGGCGCCGATTGAACGTGAAGATTTGTTTCAAAGTTTACGGAAGAAGAGGGCAAAAGCGTTGGCGATTGTCGAGGAAGGTCGCGGTGGATTCGTGAGCGAGGACGCTCGGATCGTGTCAACGATACTGGGAATTTACGGCCAGTCAACTGGCGAATCCATTTGTTTCATCTGCATCTGCTTAGCACGCTAATGCGAGGGTGTCCTCTTCCTTTATACTCTTCCCAGGGCCCTTGTTTTCAGCGCAATTATTAACGCTGTTTTTCTTATTCGACCGGTAGGCGAGAACAAGAGAGATATTTTCCCGTCCCAATGGCTCGGGGGGGAAAAATTTCTTGATATTTCCTTCTTGCCCAGCGATAAGACGACATCTGAATGGTATCGACTCCACATGTGTCCACTGGATATCTGAATGAAATTGTGATAATATTTTGCGCGTTTTTTTAACACTCTGCAGTTGTAAATTCCAAAGTTCTGATCTACACAGAATAATATTAATAATTTATGCTACACGTCTAAAAAAAAAGGAGAAAATTCTATGAATTTTGATATATTTTAATGCAAATAAAATCTTTGTGATGAAACCGTTTGAGAGAGACGTTCCTTCTCCAAATGAGGATTATATTTATAAAAAAATTTAAAGATTACGCTGTAAAATATGTGACTGGAAATTCTTGGCATTCACTCAGGGAAAACCGCCTGTTTGAATGGATTGGATTTTAACTAAATATTTGAAGAAATATTAAAAGAACTGATATCCAGACAGGTTGTCCTGAAAATTGTCAAGCCACCCGCTGCCCTGAATTATTTCCACATTCATCACTAAAAATATAATGGAGGAGTGAGTGGCTAACGACATCATATCCTTCGCATTTGACAAGAAGTCTAATCCATTGACATATTCCTTGACACTTATAATTACAACGTTCTCAATCTGTCCAACAAAGTGCTTCATTAAAAAGTCTTCCCAAACGCTTCACCACTCCGGGGCTCGGGTTAATAAAGTTGCAAAGACGCGTTCACGATAACAAGGCAGCAACGCGACCGTCGGTGGTGCCCGGGGGCCTTCCTATAAATCAACTCGTCGTCGAGTACCTGCGATGAGGATTGAAAAAATTATCACCGGAGAAAAATGAGAAATAATATCGTGTGGAAATAAGAAATATCGATTTACCTCTTTAACTTCTTTTCATTCTCTTCTCGCAGTTCTCATTTCAACTGGGAACTCCAGTGTTGGAGGTTTTGTTTTTTTAAATTCTCAACTAATTGATTGTTGCGCTAGTGGAAAATATTCAGCCGGGGAAAAACCGCCAAGAATATATCAGGGTAATCTGGAGCGCAGATGATCCCTATCGTTGGCGCTCTGGGCTGGATTGCCGCAATGCAAAGAAATTATAGTGCGTTTGCTCGCTGGTTATCGGTAATCGTTATCGGAGCACTGCCTCATGGACGCCGGGTTAAGCCTCATCGATTAAGAATTGATAATCGTAACTTCTCGCTCATTTTAGCAATTCCATGCAACTGATTGAATTTATAATTTTCCTACGATTTATTTCATTTGAATGAATCATTGTTGTAGTCAATTGGAGGGAGATTGTTGGTCTGTTAACTGTTAATTGATTTCAGAAAATTCAATGCAACTTCCTTTGGAATTAACATTTTTGTTAAATATTTAAAGGCAATTATAGATTTGAAAAATTGATATGAGTGAGTTAGAGCAGATAAATTACTACATTTATGCTCCCGTTTCTGCCACTTAGGAGAGAGCTAGAAATCCATGGGCTTTTATCTGCCAACTCTCCTATCCAATTTATATTGATCGTAAAAATTACATAATCCAGGAATAATAATAGACAATGGAAATTAATCCTATATGAGATAATTGCCGACTCGGCAATGAGTGGGAAAACTTCCTGTGTCCGTCATCAATTAATTTGTGAAGTGAAATTTGTTTAGCGGAAGGTGAATTAAAAAATCGTCACGAAAAAGTGTGACGCCTGAAATGTAGTGGAGGGGTAATCTCGCTATTCCTTCGTCTATCTCTCTCGTCGCACATATTAAGATTGAGAGTAAAATATCCAAACGTGTTACGCGGCGGTGTGACGCTACGGCCCACTGTCTTTCCCCCTCCCTTCAACTCACCGCCGGCGCTGGATTTTCAAACTCTGACGCCAGAGCGCGTTCGCTTCTCATCCCCACTATTTCTTATACCTCATATTTTAGCTACGATAAGCCTAGTATATCCTTCCTGGAACACGAATAAAATATAAGATCTAGATATCTAAAAACTAAGTACCAATTACAGAAAATATTTCTAATAACTAAAATTTTTTATTCACCAGCTGATCTCATACTTCATTATACTACCTCATTATTGTTTCAAAAATTCTTCCCCACCGAAAAACAAAACAATTGGTTAAATAATTCCCCCTGAATTTCCCAGATACCTGAAAGAAATTTATTTCGCCAATGCAGGAAGTCCCGAGTTCCCTCGTAAATCTCCAGTTCAACTTCGATTCGGCATAAATCATAGAATAGGGAGGAACGTGGACGGAAGCAGTGGAAGAAGCACCGCTATCAAACAGTGCGCAAGTGGCCGTGAGAAAGAGATGCTTCACTGAATATTTTCGTTTATTTTCAATATTTCTTTCGCCCCCTCACCCCCTCTCCTGATGCTCTCTCTCTCTCTCTTTTTTCCGTCAGAGCTCATCATCATCTTCCTTGTCTCATCGTCCATTCACCTTGATGTTAGCATTGTCTGTTACACGCTTGTACGTTTCACGGCTGCCGGTGGACTCCCTGGCACGATCGTTAGGCGCAGGAAACATAGCTCATGGATAGTATGACGAGGACTACTCGACAAGATTAATGGGAAAAGCTGGGAGTAAGCTTAAACGTTTGGTGGCAGAGGGAGGGCGGAGAATCGAGATATTTTATTGAATTACTCGAGACGGTAGTCTGTAACAATAGGCAGAGGACTCGTGGAGGATCACAACAATGCGATCACGCGGTGAAACAGAGGAAAGGTAGAGAATACATGATAAAAAGTAGTTTCTTAAAAGTTGAGGGTACACGAGGTGGACATTAAAAGAATTGCAATAAAGGGGCATAGAAAACAGCCAGCCAATGCGCCTCTGGTTTCCATTGTTTATTTATTTTATTGTATCAATGTTGATTCAGCAGTAATAATAACTGCCGTTGCGAGGAATGTTTAGATATTTAAATTTGTCGATTATTATTTTTTGTTCGGTTTAAAAATTAAAGTGTCACGTGGTTGATGACCCGAGTCGAATATTTAGACCTTCTGAGTTCTACCGAATCTGAACCAGTTCCATTCGGTGTGGAAAAATCCTCAGGAATTTCCTAAAAAATTGAGACAAATTTTCTTGGAAAAATCCCGAGGGTTTGTCATGGAATTTTTTGTCTAGTCGTTATATAATTCTCTTTAACCCCCTTGGACACCCCTTCCTCCCCAAAGTACTTAGCCAGGTCATCCCGGCCGCAAATGGTTCTGAGGGAATTCAGCAGAATTAAAATAATTCATGGGCCCCCAGGGAATAAAGGAATTCTGGCCTCATCAATCCTAAGGAGTTATTAGAAAAATCGGAGCCCTATAGGGTCAGTTAGATCTAAAAAAGATTAAGTAGGACTCAAAAGGATAACATAAATCCAAAGGACAATTGCGGAGAGCTACATATTCGACTCTGGGAATAATTGATTTTTTGAATTGTATTTTTGTATTTTTTAATTGTATTTTAAATTCTATTTTTGGTTTCAGCTAAAAACCCAGGGATTCTTGTTCTCACTGAAAAGTATCTCCAGAAATGCGCGATGGACGTAAATAAATATGTAAATATCGGATATAACCATTGAGATAACTTCAAATGTGTCTCTTTATCCATTAAATGTAACCTGGTCGTGACTCGAAACAGCTGAAGTTGGTGCAGTGAAACGAGGGATACTAAGAGGTAAAAAAAAACAAAAAAATTATAGTGAGAAGTGGAATTACCCTCTGGCGACCACGCGATCGTATGATCCCAACCTGTGCTATTACGATCTATTCATTTTTATTTAGATTTGTCTTGATTTTTTTTTTTTTTTGGTAATAGTGGATTACAATAATTCCAGAGTGTGCAATATCTCTCGCTACTAAGTGATATTTAAATTCATAAAAATTGGGAGATGGAAATGGGGGTGAAACGCGAGGGCAATCGAGTGAGAACGAGGGATCGCTTACATACATTTACATTGAATTAACCTTCGGCGTGCGTTGGGTGAGGAGTTCGCCGGGGGTTCCAGGTGGAAATGCCTTTACACTTGGCCATCTCAAGTGCTCGGAAGTGAGAAGTCCAAGGCGGGGAGGGGGATTATTGGAGCTCTGCGTTATAATTATTAATTTCTCATGGTTACGTGGCTATTCATTTAATTAATTCTGGAATTAATCGACTGTCAGGCTAATCCTACCGGCGACCACCGAGTCGGTGTCGGGGGGGTTTTTTTTTCCTCCATTTGCAACAGTTTAGCTGAACAATTTTATGCTGTATTCGCTAATGGTATAGGGTTTCATGATAAACGGAGATATTTTATACCTCGAGTAAATTAGAAGTTTGAATAATTTAGGGAGAGTGCACAGAGGAATTATTCTTTTAGAATGGATGAGTTGGGTTTACATAGAAATTTATGCAATTCCCCATGGACGTGAACTCATTTTTAACTTCCCGATAAGAAGTTATTGGTCTCACCCCAAAAATGAAAATCGCTAATTTTGTGAAACGTCGACGGTTGATGAACAGGAGAAACCCCCCAGATGTTTTTTATCGAGTTGTATGTGTGTGTGTGGGTGATCACTTTTTTTGTTCACGTTCCCGGACGAACGGATAGTGCGATCGGAAAAATTTTGGTGGCGATCGATAGATCTCATCAAGGACAAGATCGGATT
>JAPYZM010004032.1:0-10080 GCA_030522845.1 Psyttalia concolor
TCACGCTGTGTCGGAAAAGTAACTTTTCAGTCACTCTCCGCTTCGCGTCGAGTGACTAAAAAGTGCTTTTTCGATACATTGAGATGAAAAATATTGTTCTTAACACGTGAAAAAAGCGGTTTTTGACTCGTGGGATTATATCACTCGCCTTCGGCTCGTGATATAAACCTCCCACTCGTCTAAAACCATTTTTTTTCACTTGTTACGAAATATACTATTTCATCTCAATGTGTCGGAAAAGCACTTTTCCTCATGACACGTTAGGTTGAATATTCGTGAATTTATATAATTTTTTTTTCAATTTTATGCCTTCAGAAGGTGAGGGGCGAGGGTGAGGCGAAGGTACTGTTCATCTCTCCAAGCATAAAAAATCATAAATTTTGTCTTGATACGATAAATTCATTTAAAGCAGCCAAATTTCAAATAAGAGTTATTCCCCCCTCAGATAACTAAACAAAATCAACATTTTCTTTCGTTTTCGGGAAAAAAAATTTCGATCATGGATGCTGTCGGGATTCTAAAATCCTTTCCATCCATTAATCTCACTGTCCTACCATAATAATGTGGAACGTATTCGCCCTACCCAATTCCAAACTGTTGTACAACAATTTCTTGAATAGGTGGGAATCCCTTCTCATTATATCTAATCCCCAAATAACTGAAGAAAAAGTTCAGATATTCTCGGACTCCGAATCGAACGCGGGACCTTCCGATTGCCAGTCGGGTGCTCTTCCCATACCGAATCCAATTCCAAATTTTGGATTCGGGTGGATTGTTGAGTACTGCTGACTTGGATAGAAAAATAATTGATTACATTATTTCGATATCAGAGGACTACTCGACAACCTCGAGCTAGCCATGACGGACTCTGGGGAGTGTGCTCTAGCATCGGACTGGATGAAGAAATTGTTCGGCGTCGAGTACCACGTGGAGGTATTAAGGGACAAGCGTAACAGGTACTTGGCGGCTCTGGCGATCAATATGATCAATGACCAGATAACTGGAGTCTTCGAGACTCCTCCCCCGGAGGGACCTCTGCAAGAAATCCATGAGTTATCGATCATCACTCCGGGGCAGGCCGAGTGGGAGACGGATACCACATGGTCGGAATTCTACTCCGCCATTCCAGAAGACATGGATGAAGTTAATTAATAAATAATACATTAGGCATTACACATTTGATAATGTTCATTGATTTCTAAATTTTCCTTTGAGTAGATTTCCTGCACTTTTCATCCCAACAACGAAAGTTGTGAAGAGGACATCGACATGGACAAGCAGTTAGAAAATGTATTTAATATGTCTTTTATGGTCGATTATTTTTACTTGTTAAAAGATAAATCATTTCATTTCACTTGGAATTGCGAAAGAGAAGACTAATTTGTAATATTTTAAAAATTTTGTTAGGAATTTTGGTTCCTACTCTATCATATTCGACCCTGCGTTGCCATTATGCCCTGTCCCGCCTCGAAATCGAAGGTCATCCACTGGATTTATACTCTCTGTCGTTTGAGTGCAATCAAATGTCATAAAATGAAAAACTTGAGGAATGAATATGCTTATTCACTCTATTCGTAAGTCTGTCGCATTTTGAACTATTCTTCTTCTATAGTATTTTTAACTATTCTCTTTGAAGATGATTCTAGGAATTTTTAATCACTGTTAAGGTATGTTATTGATCTCAAAGCTGCTGGACCCTTTGAAGACAATCCCCCCAGGCGCAAATTACCTCCTATCGCTGAATTAGCCAAGTAATTTTCCAATAAATAAGAAACTAAATTCTTTACTAACAAATTTCCTACGCATCTGTCCCAGAAAAATTGCTGAGAGGTATCCCATAACTTCCCCGTACAATTCCGACGCGAACTCATTCATGGAGTCTCAACCAGCTCCTGAGGAAGGTGCCATATGTTACGTAGCTGTGACCGGAGACATGTTCGATCCAAATAGACTACTTCCAAGATAATTCCCCTCCCCCCTGCTCCTCCTCCCAAAATGAATATCAATTTATATTAGTTATTATCACACAGAACCCCGAAAAATCGATGGAATTAATCTCCCGAATTTTTCAGACTAGAATGTCAACGCGAATTTCTCATATTTTTCAGCACAATAAATTCTCCCAAACATTGCACTCAATCTTCGATCCAGAAAGGACAATGTCAAGTAGATTTCTCAACGTCTCGATATTATGATTAATACTCTTTTGCGAGAACGATACACAGGATCAATGAGCGGCGATAGGGAGAGGGAGGAGAATGAAATGGTAGTTGAGAGGGTGAATTCCCTTCATCTCTCTCGCATTGAGGCTCTACTGGGTACAGCAAATCCCCGTCAACCGCATTCAATTACGATGTTATCGCGAATACAGATGACGGTTATTTCCTTCGGTACACCCTATACATAAACGGCATCGCTTCACTTGCCGTTAAGTCGAGGGTATGGAGGCTTTACTCGAGCGTTCAATTGTTTTGCTGTGTACTTGAAATTATCAATGAATTTTTGTTCAGTATTTATTATTAAAATTGAAAATTTAGTAATAAAGGGGGACCTTTGATTTAACTATCAGGTATTTGATGTCAAATTTTGACGATTTTTTCTTTATTTCTTTTTCTTCTATAAACGTAAAAACCTTTCTTTGTAAGCAAAAAAAGTCGCGCAATTTTATTTTTCCAATATTATTTATTAGTTAGCTAAGAGCAAAAAATCAAGTAATTCCGAATTTCAAGAAAATATTTGTAAAGAATCTCCAAAGATTGTAGTATCATTTTCGAATTACCTTAATTTCTCCTGTTGATTGATAAACAAAACTGATTAAACAATGAAAATTCTCCTGGAGTACACTTTATTCATACAAAAAAGAGATTTTTTTAAAATCACCAACATTTGCTGGTAAATACTTGTTGTACTTGAAACCCTTGCCAATGAATCCCTAATTTTTTAATTCCCTTTACAAATGGTTCGTCAATGACTTTATAGACGTGGCATCATGACTTCGAGAGTTATTAGCCCCTCGGGTGGAGCGCTCACTCGGACGGAAGAGCGACAGGGCCTGTCAAAAACACTGAGTTTTTCCTGCGCCACGCGGCCTCGGTTATAACGTAATTTCACCGCGTCATTGCCAAACGCTAGAATCCTCTCCCCAATCCTCTCTGACGTATTGCAGCCGATCAGTTACATTATCCCCGGGTTGCATTTTTTTCCATACCCCAGACTGATATACACAGCAATCTGATGGGCCCCGGGGGTGTGGTATTCCCGAATTATCGAGTCTGATGCTCCAACATGTGCCAAACGAATGTCAAATGTACCGATAATCGATCGACGTATCGGTTTTTAAACGTCGGGGTCAATTGTTGGCCGAATAACTTCATTTAAATCCCGAGTGCAACATTTACGCCGCATCGATCCAAGTATTTCTGGGCTCTTGCGATAATTTTTATTCTGGGAGGATTGAAGCTAGTAGATTTTTAAAGTAGTGGTCAGACTATTCCATTAACTGTTGAAGAGAGTCTTATCAGTTTTTTGAAGTACCGAAAGATTTTTTGCATCAAAAATATTGACGATTTTTTTAAATTAAAAATCCATTGTAGCTGTTAAATTGTTGCTACATTGTTGCTAGAGATGTTCGCAGAAAACGAGGTTGCGAGGTCAAGGATATGTCATTACTATCGCATCAAAACAGCTGTAACCTTAACTTTGTTTCTTTTCTTTTGTTATAATGATGACAAAAAGAACAGCTTAATGGCGATATTAATTGATTGATTAAAGGTAATGTGTAGAAGAACGTGTACTAAATCAACTGCGAATAATCAATTGAAAAATTCATGCGAATAGACATTTCATTATCGGGCCAATGAAGGCTATCTGGTCCGGTCTGAGGCTGGGGCATTATTTCAGTAAAAATTTCTTGCAAATTTTATATTCATAATCATCCCGGATCCTATCCCACTAATCCCAAATACCATCCAATGGTTTCCTGTGATGTCACACATGTACAACTGTGGAACCGTTCATGATCGGGCGAGCTAACTAACTCGTCGTCGGGGGAGTAAGATCGGCCGGGTCCTTATCTCGAACCCGGCTCCGGCATATTTCCCTCTGGAAAATTCAGATTTCCTTTAGAATTCAGTGCCCAATGGAGGTAGGCGGTGTTGGTTAATTAATTTCTACACAGAAAATTTCGAGGTTACCAGTAGTTCAGAGAGTTCCTGGCGGGGAACTGGGGCGTCAGGTAGGATTTGATTGCCACCTGAGGCTCTGAGATGTTTTTCTCTCACAAATTCGAATTTTCTTCTAACTTATTCACTTTTTCTGGTGAAGATGAATTTGCTGGAAAAGTTAGTTTTTTTCAGTTTACTTGTATAAAAATCTCATGCCCCCCAAACTCTCCATTCTAAATCAAAGATCCCCAGACATTAAAATAAAAAAAAACTACTGACTACACAAGAAGAATGAGAAAAGGGCTATAACAAGCACTTTGGTCGTAACTCCATAAAGCACCAAAGTTAAAGAAATCAGGAGCACGTAGAGAGCGTTAAAATTAACGACGCAGTAACAAAGTATTGTAGGTGAGTCCGATGGTGGTAACTGCATTGCAGCCATTGAAATACCCGCGCGGGGGTCCAGAAGCTGGTGGTGGCGGGGACGTGTGCCCCTGGGCGATCTGCGCTAGGTAGTTCCACCTTGCGACGGCAGTTATCGTCCTGAAAGTACCGGCTACAAGACTGTAATCAAATACTTAAAACCAATGCCTCGCTCGTACTTCTCCCCCCGTCACTTTTTTTTCGGCTTCGGGGGTACAGAAGTAGGGGCTGTAAAAACGTTTGTCTTTCCGCAGGTCCTCTCTTCCGACTCCCATGAGGCTCGTTTTCGTCCTGAGGAACTCACTCTGCGGATGAAACTTTTCGCTTTTTCTCGTTTAACTGACGAATGTTTTTTTTGGGGAGGGAGGGGCGGGGGGGGGGCAGTTTTATTAGAGTATGGGTATGAAATTGATTATTGATCATTTGGGATGTTTTGGTTTGACTCTAATAGAGGAGTTGATCGGTTGACTTCGGAATTATTTTGTCCTCGCGGGGTTGGGAAATTTCAAGGTATAAATTCTAAAACTTCAACTTTATTTCTGTCCCATTGTTTAGCAGAAAAAGCCCTGAAACATTGTTAATTTGGTATTTCCATCTGAAATCACTACATCTAAATCATAATCATCTTTCAAATTAAAAAGCATTTCATTTGCCGCCTGTTCTGCAATTATTACAAAAAGTTGATAGAATTTCATCTACAGATATTCTTGAATTTCGTCATTGAAATAACCACCAAAAATAGTGAAATGAAGAGAATAGTTTGGTCGAAACCATTCGAAAGAATACAAATGAAGAAGCTTTGTCAAGGAGGGTGCAGTGAATCGGGGGTTATGGTCTCGAATATAAAGTCCAGATAATGTATTCTCAGTGGGTAGAGAATCTCCCGTATATCCTTGCGGGAAAAAATACAGATTAAGCCTCCTAAGCACGGATTTAACGTTTATTTATATCGCGCTAAGTGCTGGGCATTACCGGCGTATTACGAGTTCTAACAGCCGGTTAAACTTCTTTATACATTTTCCGGCTGTTCGTCACCCTCTCAAGTATTCTAGGAAGATCGTATCCACTTCATTCGGTCTCTCTCGAATATTTCTCAATTGTTGCCATGTCTTGTTCTTTTCAGTTTTTTTATTTCGTTTCAATTAGGTGTGTCAAGTGGGATATAAAATTCATTTGACTTTGAGTGATTTGAAGACCGCAAAGCGCTGATATAGAAAAAAACAGGGAATAATAAATGGAGAGAAGTGATTGGTTCACTTCTTCTCTTTCTGGATTCGATGCAAAATCAAGTTTTGCCGTAATCCCATCCCCATAGAAATTAACGTTACGATCACTGGGGGTATAACGTCACAAATTCATTGGGTAAACTACCCCTGAGGGAACAAACCCCCAGGATCATTCGAATCACCGTTGCCTGTGGCCTCAAAATGTGGTTCATGGTGGAACGAAGACACTTGGATGAGAGGTTTAGAGACCGACTAGTGTCGTACAGTAGCTCGAGACTACAGGGTATGGGGTTCGAAAATGTCCTGGGGTTGAAGGGTGGTCTGCTAACGATCCTCACAAGGACTTGGCACTTAACTGCATTCTTAGACGAGTATTCCAGACAGTTTCGGTTAGCCATGGGTTTGAAACGCTTACGGGGGATCATCAAACATCTCGAACGATCACTTTGAGGGCTTCAGATTGTCTACGACGAAAATGTTGTCGATTGAAGCGAATTTTATGTAATGAAGACGACGGAGAGTCTAATCATGTGCGGGTGAAATTAATTTGATCGTTTGAAAAGTTCAGGATTTGTAAATTGATTTCGTTGAAGTTAAAAGGTTTCGCAAATATTACTCCAAGTTGCTTTTTCTCAAAGTTTTCTCTCAAGTATTGACAAATTTTACGGAAAAATGGCTTGTAGCGAATATGCACGGCATTCTAAATTTCTTTATCATCCGAACATCTTTACTGCTCTCCAACCGAATTTTTCAACATCGACTATGACCGTATACAGCCACGTGGGATATCCGTTACGATCGTTGGATGTACGCGTGTTGTGCCATTAAATTTAACGTTTATCGGCGTTGGTAGCGTGGCGTAAAATTTAATTAATCCAAAAGTGATTATGAGGAAAAGCGGAACACGAAATGGTGGATGAGTGTTGGCTGGTGGGTGGAGTTGGAAGTGGGGAATTTGCGAGTTGGCTAGTGTTGGTGCGCTGATTCTATCAGTGGCAATCGCTCCTATAAGCTCGGGATGGCCGGTCATAACCCTTCAGGTACCCTTTTAACTTCACTCGGCGGACCTGACATGGCAGTCGTGTCGGTGTTACGTTTTGATCAGTTTTCTCTCGTTTATCCCAACTGCCGAAGCCTATATCGATCTTGGTTGGTATTTCTATTCTTCGTTCGTTGTTCGTGTACTGTTGACAATTTTTTAATGTCTTTTTTTGCAATTTTTCCTGTCTTTTGAGGAATTTTTCAGCGAGTGATATTTTTCGTTGAATATTTCCAGAAATTTCGTCTCTTTAAATTCATCATTTTTGGAACGGTTTTTGAAAGAAAATTCTGCATTTTC
The DNA here is from genome assembly GCA_030522845.1 of Psyttalia concolor. Classification (NCBI taxonomy): domain Eukaryota; kingdom Metazoa; phylum Arthropoda; class Insecta; order Hymenoptera; family Braconidae; genus Psyttalia; species Psyttalia concolor. Next base: position 7,152 of record JAPYZM010004032.1, read on the forward strand.
CTTGACTGAATCGTAATATTAATCCATTAAATAGTCAACATTATTAATAAAATGTTTCAAAACGATGTACAAAAATCGAGACCCTCTTGATACGCTCAACAAATTTTCTCCAGGTTTATTGATATTCCGAAATAATCAGAAAAAAAATTAAGTAAAGTTCCATTTCGTTACTCTATCTCAATAGAATTACGTCCACATTAAAATTCCTCACTTTATTCTAATGCAATCATCCAAATTAATTCCCGCAAATAAAAGCAAAGACGCTTCATTTTCCTACCTTAAAAAAAAAGAAACTCGAGAAAAAGTGCCGAGGAAATGGAGTAATTAAAAGCGACGCAGTTATATTTCTCCTTTTCTCCTTCTTCAACTGCCTGTTCTCAGTTTATAAACAACCTCTGGGTGGATCGTTAAATGGAGCTTTCTGGTGTTTCGGTTAAGCTCTCAATGGAGTAAGCTAATTGGTATAGCCAATGAAAAATCTTTCAGACTAAGAATTAAATTCAAACTCCCTTCAATTATCGATTCTCATTGAATTACTCGTTACCCAGTGAATACTAGAAATGAAGAGGTTTAAAAATAAAAGGCGAAACAACGAGTGATGTTGCCTCCAATTGTTTCGTTCAATTTTAATTGCATCGATGTTTATTCAGAGCATATACCCTCTAATTAGTCACTCTCATTTTATTCAAATGCCTTCATCCTGCGATTGTGACCGATGGAGGGAAGATAAGAAGTATCTTATTTTGTTCTTGAAAATGAAATAAACCCTCGGCAGTGCGCGTCTCGACTACGAAATCAGGGGGAGTTCAAATTTCCCTTATTGGAGATGTCTAACTTTGTCGTATGTATATATGTATTCTTATAGGGTTTCACGCAACTGAGAGGCAGGCAGACAACTTTTGGGGAAGCCTCGAGTACTTTAACCCCCTTTTACGCACTTTAGTTTTTAATGATTATTGCAAGCAGACTTGAGCGTCGAGACTGCGTATTATCAGACCCTCTTACCATGGAATTTGCATATCTTCGGGTTTGTTATATTATAATTTCTCATTATGTTTGGGATTTTATAATTGTTTGCTAACATTGAATAGACGTCAATTAAAACTCGAGTTTTTCCGACTAAAATATATAGGTCCTAAGTTTTTTTTACATTAACACGAACACTCCGAAAATTAATTCTGTTGTCGTTGATTGAACAATTGAAATAATCATTTCGAAAAAATAAATAAATACTTCGTCATAAAATGGAGCATACCAATTACGAGGCAAAGTCAATGCCTCTCGCGCACAAACTAACTACTATCAAGGAGCTTTACGCATTATTTAGCAGTTCATAAGGTCAGCAGAGTAACAATTGTCCACACAAGTGTATGGAAACATCATCACAACGAATTAATACGAAAACCATGGGACAGTCATAATATATCTCTACTCATTGAACGTTCAATGTCGAGTGTTTCAGGTAGTACAGGGGTAACCGCAAGTTACGCTTCCGCATGGAGAACCATCGCTCGACTTGGAAGACACGGAGGGGCTGGCTCTTTGCGTTATAGGCGTAAGCGTAATTCACGCGGTTGCCAGTGAAATGGGACAAAAGATTTCCAGCTGGCTCTTCTAGTTGGGTTTCTTGTATAGAGATCCTATCTGTATTTCATTAACATTATTCTCTGTGGTAGACTTGGGGGAGTTACCAACCTACTACTGTACTCTGTTCGTTTATTTCAAAACCCAACTCTCAATTGTGCAGTCGAGAGGATCGAGTGGGGTGGCAACTTTTAATGTTAGAGGTGTATATTGTCGGTGGATATGGAGTTTTGGAGGGGGGGGGGGTCGGAGGTTTTAATGGACTTTATTTATTTGGTATTACAGAGCAAATAGCGGCGTTATTTAATGATCTCGTGGATCATTACAGTATCTTTGTGAGTATGAATTATTTGGGTATAATTAATCTTTAAATATGCAATTAATCGGGAAATTTTGGATTTCTTGAACGTTCACACTCAGAAAACATAACAAGTATATTTGGCAAAATTATTATAATTATTATAAATTACTTTTCATTTTTTGCAGAATGGATGAATGACTTTGGGACATATCAAAGAGAGCTATGTATTATTGGTGTGGTTTAATTTTTTGGCAGTGCATTGGCTGGAGGTTATTGATTTGATATTCTAGAGAGAATAATTTAAAAATTTAATGGTCAGAGAAGTCAATGTTATTTTTAATAAATACACGTTGTTTGTGATGTAAATTGCAACCGATTTAAAAAGTTTTCCTCTTCGAAATAGAAGATAAAAATTTGGATTCAAACATGAAAATAGAATCTATTTCCATCGACGTATTTATGTTTGCCCTTAATTGAAGATAAATACATAGTTTTGTCGTTTTTCGTCAGTTGCAATAGTAATTTTCAGGAACTGCGTTATTGAGTTCGTATGGGCATATTTACTTTGTTATGAATGAATTCAGTTTAGCGAAGTAAATATCCCTGGGGATTGCAATTGCATGGAAACTCATTCCAATAAATTAACCATCCAACAACGGAAATATCGCAGGAAAATGATCTAGAAATTTTGGGAAACATTTATTTCATGAAATCTAATTGATTGCAATACGTTCCAGGGACTCTTGTAATCTCAGCCAGAAACGAGGAACCGAAACCCCTACATTGTGATGAAAGAGTCTATTTACGGGGTGTATTGTGTTTATAAATTATTGTTCTCTAACTTTTCGCGGACATTTTCATTCATTGAAAATAATTATCGTATATGATAAGAGAGAGGCATCGGGAATCTCGAATGAGTACTCCAATCGCACTCGAATGAAAACTCGAATGCTAATTGATTTCATGAAAACCGAATCGAAGGCTCTGGAGGTCGAACTCGAAGGGAAACGGGCGCGAATTTCAAATCTTCTTTTTTCAAAATTG
>JAPYZM010004033.1:0-11175 GCA_030522845.1 Psyttalia concolor
CGAATAGGGTATACTTGGAACGCAATAAATAAAAAATATTTAAGAGACGGTTAAGTCTATATGGATCAGAGACCTGAACCGGACTGCGACGTGTACAACAGTCGTAAACTCTTTGTAATCATTCAGATGACACAGTGAATACAATCTGATATTAAACTACGTAATTTAAATACCGATACATTATTGGTGGGATTTATCCCTTTAAGCCTAGAACCAAAATAATATAAAGTGCCCCCCATGCTGGGTACAGCAAGAAAAGTTCTTAAAAAACAATCATGTAACGTATTGTTTCCTATTCCATAAATAAGATTGCTTTTAAATAACTTGAATTTGAAGTAATAACATACAACATTGTTCTAGGTCTTTTTGCCTGATAAGGGTTCACACAATGCAGTGAATGTGGAACATTGGTTTTACTCAACTTCCCTGCAAATTTAAAATGTATATACAAAGTGAAATTGATAAAGACTTATTACAATATAAACTCATCATAAACAATTGAATGTTTATCTTCTATGCGTTGCTAGCCTAATTTTTGCATTTTCTATTCCAAACATGTAGGAATAATTATTGTTCTTTTTCATTTCAGATTGATTCAATAAACGAATAAAAATGGCTGGGCATGAACAGATGTCATTAGTTCAATCGAAATTTACATCTGGTGAGACTGTAGTGATCACCACAGAGGCGTCATTAATGGATGGACGAGCGAAGGCCCCTCGCCTCCTAGCTCTAGTCAATAAAGGGTCAACTTATGCTCTTGTCATCTTCCTCACTTCTAGAAGTCCTCCTCAGGTCTATAGTGATTTAACTATTGAACGAGTATTGCCTATCGATCAAGAGTTCAAATGTGATATCGACACTGGGAATCAAATTCAGGAAAGCTTAGATGTTTACTTAAATGTTTCGTCGAGAAAGCAGAGACTAGCATTTGAAATGCGACCAGGTGTAGCTACGAGTTCGATAGTATCGGAAATTTTCAGGGCTGTCGGGATCTCACAGAAAACTAAAAATTCAATAGCTGATTATTTATGGATGCAAAAGTTAACAGGTATGGTAATTTAGGCAACAAATACTACGGTCAAATATTTAATATCGATTATTTTGAAAATTAGGGGATTCTTTGATGAATCAAACAAATAACCCGAATAATTCCGGGCTGATAAGAACTTTCCAAAGTTTCTCCCGTTTTTTAAGGCTTTGGACCGTGAACCCAGCATTAATTTTCAATATATTTCGGGAAAAATGAAAATCTTTTCTTAACAAAAAAGTACTATTAGGTGGGTGCATGAAATTCCTAAGGGAGCAACAAAACAAACATGAGCGAATATTTTTTCGTTGTGACTAAAATAGTAATGTCAGTAATAGGGATTTTCAAAATTTTCTACTGAAAGAATTTCTCGAACAAATCATCAAATTCCAAAAATATTTCAATAAATTAATAATCCTTATTATTCGCCAGGTAACACACGGGCTTTAGACAATGCATCAGGTGACAGGCCAGATGTTGTGGACCCTTTAGTCGATCTGGAATCCCCAGATCTTGTCGTCCCTCGTCGCAACATCGCCTCGGGAAAGACTCCTGTAGCAGCCCGAGAATCCGTCGTTCGCTATCAAATGGCTTGCAAAGAAGTTGACTATACCTACACAGAGACTTACCGAATTTTCATTGGCACTTGGAATGTCAACGGACAGCCACCGAACAATGTTTCCATTGATGAGTGGCTGAGCAGTGACAGAGTCCCTCCAGATTTATATGCAGTTGGTTTTCAGGAGCTAGATCTCAGCAAAGAAGCATTTTTATTCAATGACACACCTCGCGAAGAGGAATGGCGACAAGTGGTGACGAAATCTCTCCACTCTAAAGGAAAATACAAACAAATAGCTCTTGTTCGCCTAGTGGGTATGATGCTCATTGTTTTCGCGCAAAAAGCGCATTTACCCTTCATAAAAAACGTCTGTGTTGACACTGTCGGCACTGGTAAGAACTGTTTACTGTTGTTTTTGAGATTTTTGAAGGAATTCACACATGACAAATTCAAATGACAATTTACCTTGGAAAGTTCTACAATTTCCTGTAAAATTTTCCAGTTAGCATTTCCTGTAGAATATACTATTGGGTCGAAGAGAGACACGTGGAAAATCAAGAAGTAAATATTTTGCAATCTCATAAAAAAACATTCGAAATTATATAGAAAATGTCCGAAATTTCAATAGAAAACTCAATAGGCTTTTCTATATGAATTTTTCATGCGTGTTAGTTGTGAATATATTAGCAATGAATGAAGACTGAGATTAGTGAATGACACTCTCTATAAAACCTTATTTTTAGTGGCAATGATTTCAATGTTTTTAATTAGAATTCATTGACTTTTAGAAGCTACAGTCGAGTGATTGACTAATTTGGTAGTATAATCACTATACTAAACTCTAGAGTAAACAGAATTTAACAAGATTAATATGTATACTCCACTTGATAATAAATTTCAATTTTTTTCAATATATTTGTTCGTGTCAGGGCTCATAATCGCGTACTAGAATCCGTGAAGAGCCTGGATTTGTTACAACCTTTAGTACCCCATTATGTACACATCGGCACTGCGAATGTATTCAGCGTCAACGCTGAGCCCTCTAGTGAATTTTACAAATATCTCTTTTCTTCCAGGAATAATGGGCAAATTAGGTAACAAAGGAGGTGTAGCTGTGAGTTGCTCTATCCACAATACGTCCATCTGCTTTGTGAATGCACATCTCGCTGCGCACTGTGAGGAATATGAGCGCAGAAATCAGGACTACGCAGATATCTGCTCGCGCCTCTCATTTACCTCTCTCATTCCCCCGAAGTCCTTCAAGGATCACGACCAGATCTACTGGTTGGGTGATCTGAACTACAGAATAACTGAAATGGATGCATCCACAGCAAAGCAATATCTCACCTCAAACAACCTTCTCCCAGTCCTTGCCCTGGACCAACTTCATCAGCAAAAAAAGCAGGGCCGAGTCTTCCTAGGCTTTCACGAGGCAGAGATCACTTTCAAGCCTACCTACAAATACGACCCAGGTACCGATAACTGGGACTCCTCTGAGAAAGGCAGAGCTCCAGCCTGGTGTGACCGAGTCCTTTGGAAAGGGGAATCAATCACTTCAATAAAATACAGAAGCCATCCTGACCTTCGCATATCCGATCATAAACCAGTCTCTGCAATCTTCGATGCTCAAATCAGAGTCATCGACATGACCAAGTATAGAAAAATTCATGAGGAAGTTATGAAAAAATTAGATAAATTAGAGAATGAATTTTTACCTCAAGTCATGGTAGATACTACGGAGATTATCTTCGATGTTCTTAAATTTTACGAACCAAGTAGTAAGGAATTGATCATAGCAAATACAGGTCAGGTGCCTGTGCAGTTTGAATTTATCAAGAAGTTAGATGACACAAATTATTGTAAAGATTGGCTACATATCGAACCTTACACTGGATTTATCAAGCCTGGAGAGAAATGTGATATTAAATTGGTGGTTTATGTTGACAAGAAGGTAGCTTGCAAGCTCAATTCTGGAGAGGATAAATTGTATGATATTTTAGTGCTGCATTTGGAGGGGGGCAAAGACATTTTCATTACAGTCACTGGGACTTATGAGAGGAGTTGTTTTGGTTCGTCCATGGAGGCTTTGGTACACATCCCGGTTCCCATCAGAGAGGTACCCATTGGGAGATTAGTGGAGCTAGAGAATAATAAAAATCCCTCGAGTGAGCCTTACCCTGTTCCTAAGGAGGTTTGGTTGCTTGTGGATAGGTTGTACAGACACGGAACGAAAACACCGGGGTTATTTGAAACCCCTGGGCTACACAGTGAAGTTATAGCGATTAGAGATTGGCTGGATCTAGGAAGCCAGGAGCCCATGCCGGGCAGTGTGCACTCGGTGGCTGAGACACTTTTGATGTTATTGGAATCTACTGCTGAGCCATTGGTGCCGTATAACCTACACAGTTTGTGCTTAAGTGCTGCCACAAGTTATCTACAATGTAAACAGGTTTGTGAATTATATATTATCACCAGAGAGGTAATTGAAACGGTTTTTTAGAATATTTACTGCCTAAACAACCAATAATAAAACTTTGTTTACGGTTCTAAATTATTATTATATTTTCTATGATTAATAATGAAAACCGTCTATCTGTTTCCTCTATTAATATGAATTGAAATTCCTTTTTTTCATTATTTTGCTTAATTTTACAGTTGGTGATGCAGCTACCCGAAATTCGGAGAACTGTGTTTCTCTATATATGTTCTTTTCTTCAAGAATTATTGAATCATTCTCAGGAGAATGATTTGGATGCAAAGACATTAGGTAATTGCAAAATTCTAATTCATGTATTTTTTATCATTATAAACTCATTACGCACGGGGTTCTCCTGGCACTGATATTTCTACGCGTTCACTATCAAACGAGATACATATCTTTTGATCGATCAAGACTTATAAGGAGAGTACACAATGAAAGTAAAAGTATGCCCCTTCGTAATAGTCCTATTGCAGCATCTTCAATAATTTCGCAAATACGCTATTCTGAAAGAATCCCTACATTTTCCCATGGATCACTAGATAATTCGAAATTCCTTTTTTCAATTTATCCCGTCTATAAGAGGATGACTTAAAATTTTCAATTCATTATTCTTCGTCTTCTTAATTCCAGCAACATTATTTGGGTCAATATTCCTTAGAGATCCTCCAAGAAGTAGAGACGACAGGACTCAAAGAAATCGACTAATTCAAGCGACATTTGACCGAAAGAAAGCAGCATTCGTCTATCATTTCCTGGTGAATGATCAGAGTGATTTCTTAGGTCGCTAATTAGGGTTACAATTGATTTGATTGATTAACAAAAATATTCAATATTCAATGTACCGCTTCTATACTCTGCAGCAAAAGTAATAATATTCATCCTTGTAAAATCTGTGAACTAGTGAATATGTGATAAACGGGAGATAAATCAACATGGGATAACAAAACTATGCAGATTATTTTTCGCACATGTCTGACCCGACCAAATTGTGTGAAAAAGGTCAGTAGACTATTATACAAAATTAAGATTTTCACGGAATCAATCTCTCGATATCATAATTTAACAGTCGATTAAATTCTAATTCGTCCAATTCAAATTATTCTTTATATTGACTGGCTATTTGTCTAGACAATATATAGCTTTAAATAAATATATACAATCTTCTATCATGGATCATAACATTCCTGAAAAAGACGCCACTGATAAGTTTGAATCAACTGTAACTATCCAGAGATATTCGTAAAGTGATCTGCAATTCCATTTTCTTCAAACTTACCTCATATTCCTACTTCTCTACTAAATTATATTCGCGGATTAACAATATGTTAATGATAAGCAAAACGAAAATTAGATAAAAACAAATTCATAATCATAAGCTTTATTAAAAAATACGCCTAATGATAAAACGGTTATTTATAGCGCCTGCAAAAAAAAGATTTTTGATTCTTAGAGAGTTTATAGCATAAGTCGAAGACGAATGCTATAATTTTACGATCCAAAAGACACTTTCCACACGAGTATTGAACGATTTTTTCATCGCAGTGTGTGAAAAAGGGATATACTTTTTCACAGGGCCTGATGAAAAACAAATTTTGTTAAATTTTCCATTTGAAATATTGCGAAGAAAAAAATATCTTCCACATGGAAAACCAATTAAATTAAGAAATTAGTAATATTAAAAAATTTAACCATCACATAGTGAACAATAAGTACAGGGAAATATTGCATAAATGAGTCTGGTTTAGACCTCAGGAATGAAGTTATTTTTCGCATGATGTTCCCTGCATTTTGGTAATTTTATACTAATTGGATGGTAGCATTCTCCATAGACGTACGTTGTAAATAATTATTTATCACAATTGGTGAGATATTCAAGTATCGATACGTTACCATTTAGATGGATCCAATGAGATTATTCAGTACAATCTAGGCATTAATAGTAAATTATTAATTTATTCATTTCAGATGTACAGCAGAGTGAGAATGAACAGAAGCTGAGTCAAAAAAAAAATTACCTGTATATTAATTTTAAAATGTTTTTGAGTTGAAGAAATTAAAAACAAGATAATGAAAGATTTATTCTTAGAGATTTTTAATATCTTTTAAGAGGATAAACTATTTAAATTTATTGGTTGAACATTTGTTTGTAGAATAATTTATTAATCACTTTTTAACGACTAAGTTCAAGGAAAACTATCGGAAGATGTTTGTGGAAAATTCAATTTTCTAAAAAAAAAATCTGATACGCTGTCCCACATGAAGCAAATGTCATTCTTTGACTCACCTTTCTTTATGATCTCAATTCTGAAAAGCTTAGGTAGAAAATTAGATACACAATGAAGTCACCATTATAACATTGTTGATATTAGTCAAGTACTCACTGTAGAATAAAATGGTGGAGTTTAAGGCTTTATCTCTTGCATTTTTTAGAATCATTTTGGGCATTTCATGAGATTAATTAATTAATTAATTTTTGTCATGGTGAGTATTTGAAAAAATCTCGTAGATATTCAAAGTAGGACAATTCTCTAATGAACTAAAATGCCTCCTAAATATTTCGATGATTTTACGTGTCATCTGCACAGTTTATTTTTAGCAATTAATTATGTCAGTATTTCGGAGCCGTTTCGATTCAAAAAGCGATTCTATTTCATCAATCAACAGAATAAGAGTCGAATATTAATTAACCAGTTTTTTCTAAAAAATACTTAGGCTAAGTAGTAAAGGAACATGAGCCAACGCTGAATGTGTACATTATTTCGCAAATATCAGAATTTTTCGTTGAGAATTCTTTAGTGAAATATTTATTTTCCATCAGAAACATCAATTTGCTACGAATGTTGTGCCAGTTGAGAATTGTTCAATATGGGATGTAATTTCGAAAAGAATGAAAAATCTTTATTCAGGTACGTTATAGAAATTCATTCTATTCCTGAATATTTGCGAAATAATCCATTTATCTTCCTTCACCATCACCATCACCTTTATTGGGAAAGTTTATGACAATTTGTATTGATAAAAGAATTATTACACTACTTTGTTCGCTTATTTTTATGATGCCATTACACCAAATAAAAATCTTATTGAACGTAACGCTAGTAATTGTCAATCGTTATTTGATTTACGATTATTTCACTGCTATCTGTAAACAACTATAGCCATTTTCATAATTTATTTATAAATTAACGAACGCCCTCTGCTGTACGCGGGGAATCTATTGCGGATGATCGATTCCCAATTCCAGAATGTCCTTGTCCTTCGTACGGCTATTACTAAAGTACATTGTAGTATAGAGACAATTAATAGAGAAAAAGTGTCAAAATTATTCAAAGTAGTTTATTTTTATGCAAACAATAAATTAGTGATGAAAAAAGGCAAATCATTCGGACACTTACAGGTATGCTGCCATGTGATGACAGAACCTTGAACTTCATACATATAAAGTTACGACATTACATTATGTGAATTCGATAAAGTAACCGCTTGAACAATTGAAAATAGGCTGTTCAAATTCTAAATATCCTAAGAATAATCTTGTAGTCACGATAATTGTTTATACCAAAAAATGCATTTCTTCTTCTATTTGGTGTGGTTATATCCTCTCTTTTAGTATAGTAGAAGCCAGCACCCAAAAAACGCATTTCGACATTATTTTACAAGCCCCTCTATTCTCATGATATTTGCAGATGCGTTCATCAAATATTATTAAATGAACGTTTTTCACTCAACACTAATAAAACTTATTAACGCTTTCATATTCATATTTCATTGAACTACCCAATTTTGTAATTGATCTTCTTTTTTCCCGTAATACTCAGAACAATTTCAATGACTTCGAAAACACGAGCAGACATTCAAAGAAAACCTTTCTCTAAAAAGACCATCAAGAGATCCTGAAATGTTGGATCAACCGGGGATATCCCACATCTTCGCATCTAGTTCGAGCTTGAATCAGCCAATCCCCAGGAGCACTAGAAATTTTCGACAAGCAACAATTTCCAAGCGACTGATCTTTAACATCGACAAGAATCCAACTCCTTCAATTCAGAAGAGTATTCTTGAGGGGTTAAAAAACCAGAACAGTCATCGAAAACAAGAAAATCTTCAATTAAAAAGTGTCATTCCTCAGCATTACTATTCTTCATCAACCAGATGCAACCCTCCTCTGCTCCAAAGGCCCAAATCGGAACTTTTGATACCCAAAGGAATCTCTTTAGTTACAGAGAAAAAATTATTAGCTCGGGCAGAGGCTCTAAATCAAAGAAATCAAACCGGAATGAGTGCAGCCCAGTCTCTCCCGAAAATCAACGAGTCCATCGCCCTCCAATTGCATCAAAATAATTTGAATAGTAAGAAAGTTCCTTGGGCAAGGGCTACAGCAAGTGAACCTCAATTAATATCACAAAATCGAGGGAGAGTTAATGTGCAGTACAGACTTTCCGCTAAGGCTCCAGTGCATTATAATCCTGAGACTCAGTCAAGATTGACTCCGGGCTTTGGGACCGGTCAAAGATCGTCAACTGTAACTCATTTTGCATGGTACAGGAACTCACGAGTGTCCGATGTCTGGAAATAAAATTTTTTGGAATTGTGGAGCGGTGTAAATTATCTAGAGGGTTGGGAAACAAGGAAAGAAACGTGTTTATGTATGTGAATTGCTAATAATTGGAAAGCATGTAATAACTACTACGTATTGTGATTTTTTCTTTTTCCACGCTATTGAAATAAACTAGTGTAATCTCCACTAAGAAAGGTAAAACAAAGCAGTCGTGCTCACATTCTAAATTACCACTCGCGCCAAAAGCGGGACGCACCGACAGATTTTCCACTCTTGAAGCGGGCGAAAAATGTGTATATACTGTGCGTCCGTCATGGTGACATTAGATTTTGTAAAGAAGCCGAGGATGAACAAAATGAAATAAAAGTTTACAAATTCTCCAGGAGGAATAATTTCGTATTGAACATTAAAAGAAAAAGACAGAAGTACATATCGGGGGTCGTTCCATGGAAATGGCGACGGTAGGATGGCTTCGACCGAATTAGGCAATTTTTTTCGTGTTTTTGGTGGTAAAAGAAGGAAAATAATGAATAAAAAGTGGGTTAGGGAAGGCGAGTGCAGGTACTTGTCATTATAGAAAAGGAATTTTACGGCAAAACAATGAAGACGATACGACAGAAGAGAATAAAGCGGCAACTGGAAGAATAAGGTTAGAATGAACGGCGGATCACGAGGCAATACAATACGAGGTTATACAAGAGAGGAAATAATGAATGAAAAGTGAATTAGGAGAGGCAAGAGAGAGTGTTTAGCAGGATTCAAATCAATTTTAATGGGAAGGAGACCTGGGCGATAGAGGGAAAAAAAGTGACAACTTGAAGATAGAGGCTGAAATAAACAGCGAGATCCCGAGGCAAATCATGTTACGATGAGAATGGGCGGCTTCGATAGGCTGCAACGTTGAGGAGATGAGGAGGGAAAAGACTGGAAGAATTAGAGGGCACGGCCAAAGGGGCAAAAGCTAGTTCAGGAGATGTAAACGCGGGGAGGATGTGGAGAAAAACAGAAGGCTATGGAGAATTCAAACGAAACAGGATGCTGAAAAATCTATAAAAGCGCGAGAGTGCAAGGGGGCATCAAAGAACTTGGGAGAGGAGGTGGCGATAGGACCGGTGGATGGCTGAAACAGTCGGGTGTCCAACGTTGGGAGCTCAACAGGAAGGGAAGCACTATGGTCGGTAAAAAAGAACATACTCTACGCTAGAGGCGGACTGTCCGAGAGGAATGGCGAGATTACGGAACGAACTGAACCACAGCGAATATACGGGGCACCGGAGACGGATTTCTCCAGCATGATTACAACATGCTGACATTCGCGAAAAATTCTTTAATTGCTCGTGGGTGATCTTCAAAATGTTTCAAAACGGTATAAATGCTCGCGTTGGTTTCTAGCGAGATCTGTTGATCTATTTTAGGTGTTAAGCTACTATGCTCTGTTGAATATTTATAGATGAAGGAGTTGGGCGTTTTTTTTATAAGCCTAGTGTGGATGTAAAACAAAGGAAAAATATTTGTAACATCAAAGGAAATAAATTCTATTCTATTCTAGAGAAGTACTATCAATTTCGGCACAGGCTGAATATAACGTGAACTAGCAAAAAACATATAGGGGAGGGTGGGGGGATATGGACACCTGGAGTAAAATGGACACCATGAAAATTTAGAAGGGCTGAGGTAATATGGACACTTCTTTTAAAATTTATTTTTTTTCCTTTTAATCTCAAATTGAGAAAATTCTTTGAGGTAAAGAATGCAGAAATCCCGTTTGCATGGCAATTTGGAAATAGTTATCGTTTCATTTGACGGTCCAAACAGAATCGAGATCAATTTTTATAATCCACTCATTCTCTATAAAGACTTGGCTACGAAGTTAAAACAGCCAAGGGGTCAAATGAGATGAAACAACTTAACTTGAGATTGAGTTTCTATGAATACTTCTAAATCTGGGGGACGTGGGGAAATTTTTATAATGAGCTTTTCTTTGGAAGGAACGGAAAATAACGGAGAAGTTCCCATCAGAAAGGTCACTATTTTGAATGGCAAGGAGTAGACTGATAGTGGTACTAATATGACCTCGACCTCATGAATCTCCCTGTATTCCGGAAATTTAAGTTTGAAAAGTTAATTCGTATAACCACAAAAAAGTGGAGTTTTTGTTTACTCGAAAACATGCTGGGAAGAGATACCGTGGGAAAATTTTTAATACATCAGGAGAAAGACCAAGGTATAGGCGTCATTTAACATCCCAACATTGGATCCTCGTAGAGGCCGGCTAGGGACCAGATGAGATCTGTGCGCAGGCTAGAAATTGCGGTATAATACATGCAATTCACAACTTTTTGGAAGCCTGGAACAGTCCCCTCCAGGTACAGTGCCTTTAGCCATAACCATCTAATAATAATAATAATAATAATAATAATAATAATAATAATAATAATATGCGCATACCAAGATGGTGTCATAAACACCCTAGTCTATCGAAGTCGTATTATGGGGTTGCAAGTTCCAGACACGAGATGTCGGGCTTGCAAGCAGTCCCCTGAAAC